>JABJVR010000065.1:3891021-3918196 GCA_025773905.1 Chitala chitala
CCCCCCCCCCCCCCCCCCCCCCCGGCCCCCCCCCCCCCCCCCCACAAACATCAGCGATCGCTCGCGCACACACACACACACACACACACACACACACACACACACACACACACACACACACAGCCCTTCACAAAAGTGCAGAGAGAAAGAGAAAACATTTTAACCTTTTATCATTCACACATATAATTTGGTTGAGCCAAATTCATTTAAAATCAATTATTTTTTTCCATGTGTTTTTAATGACTAAAGGGAACTCAAAAGGTAACAAAAGCTATTTACATGGGTGGAAGTTAAAGGGTTAACCCGACAAGCACAAACCTGCCATTTCAGGACATGCTAAATTTTTCTATGAGGAGCTTAATGTTACCACGTTGTAGAATATGTAGCGATTACATGTTTTGGACTAAAACAGAAATGCTAATTGAACTTCAAAATCCAACAGTATCTCAAACAGCACAGTTAGCTCATTTATCGACATTTAATTTACAGCGTGACACTTCAGCCCAGTCCTACGACAATTAGGTATCGAATCATGGTACTAGAGAGGCGGAAGCAAATTAGTTTCCAGTATTCAGTAAACCTACTGCCTGCTCAGAATGTGAAGGTGGTTAAGATTAACAATAATAAAAGCCTTTAATGACATTGCACAGTAAGGGGCTTCATGCAAAAGCTGTGCTGCCACCTATAGATAACAAGGACAACACACACTGAAAAAATGCATCACCTGCATCCACTGTTAAATACTTTAATACCACTACGTAAATGATGTGCACATAAATAAGGATCTCCATTGAAAGAATTAATTACAATAAGTGTAGCCAACAGTAGCCTAATCAGCAGGGGCCAACAGTAGCCTAATCAGCAGGGGTCCAGTCACAGACTGGATGCAGCAGATACTGATGTGACAACCCTGGGGTTTTACACTGTATGGCTACAGTTATCATGTGGAACAGGAAACTGTGGAGGCAGGGGCGGACAAAGGGAGGAACACTCACTCGGTGTGACCTTGGAAGACATTCACAGAGTGCATGGACGGGTCCCTGAAGTCCCACAGGCGGAAGGTGGTGTCCCTGGATGAGGTAACAACCAGGCGCTGGGTCGGGTGGGAGCAGCAGTGGGTCAGCTCCTGGTCGTGGCCTGGAACAGAACCCAGACCGAGCCTGAGGAGGACACCTTCACTGCTTCTGAGCCAGACAGAACAACACTCACCAATGGCAGATTAGATGTTTTTAGTATTAAAGATCAGTATTTGTCATTCAAATACTGATCTTTAATACTCCATCTTAGCTTGCCACAGTCCATAGCAGTGTTCACCCTCATCTGAGACGAGCCCCGAGTCCTTCAGTGTGGCCGGGCTACTTACTCCTGTATACTGTCACACCGGCCACGCTCCAAACACATTCGACCTGACCTTCTCAACCAATTGCGTACTTCGCATGATGCGACCTTGTGTAAACGGCGCCCTGGTGATGCTGACCTCAGCGACCCCGTTTCGCTGAGCTCTCGCTTCATAATGTCACCAGACTGCTATGCGACAACACACACACCTTACACCTGCACGCACCTGTACAGGTGCACACGGCATGGCTAAATTTGGCTCATCCTTCACATCCCTTCCACAGAAATTGAACTTATTTTAAAAAATTTAAAACCACACACCAACAACAACAACCAAACAACAATAATAACATAACTTTATTATTGTGCCTTTCTTAACCAGAAAGCAGCTTATGTACGACTCGTTGAATATACGAAGAACCTTTATACCAAAGCCTGAGTGCGTCCTTTATACGCACGCCTACATAACGGAATTTTAAATACGGAGCTTGTTCACAGATACTTAGATATCAGGGTAACGTCTGCATGATCACTGTACTAAACAATCACGTGATCATCTGTCTCCCCCCAGTTCTGCCTGCACACATTACTGCAACTGCCACATCTCACACCAGCCCACGTTAAGGGCTCACCTGTGAGGGAGTGGACCAGCTCTGACGTCTCCACATCGTACAGGTTGGCAGCACGGTCCCAGGAGGCGGTCACCACCTGCCTGCCCCCCACCAGCCAGTCGGCACAGATGACAACCCCCTGGTGGCTTTTGAGGGTGGTGGCGGCCACTCGCAGCGTGGGACACTCCCCGGGACCCTCAGGCTCCGCCTCCGCCTCGTCTTTGTCCGAGCCGTCAGCATCGTCCTCACACGGTGCCTGTGTGGATGAAGGTGCGGCCTTAGTGGCAGAGCCCCCGAAACACCCAGGGAGAACACGGTAATCGGGTAGGGAGGACGCCAGGATTCTGACACGTCTGACCCAACTTGGACAGATGACGCAAACATCTTTGTACTCCGTTACAATCCTGATTCACATTCACTGTAGCTTTCACACTTAATGCTGAAAAGCAGGAGGCATAATGACTTTGAATTCCATTTAGACTGCAGTTTCAGGTTCAGTTTAACTTTCTCTAAAATTAATAAACTTTCATTTTCGCCTTGAGCCAAGTTCCTACACATACAAAAAATAAAAAAATAAATAAATAAATAAAAAACCCTCACAGTGGTGTCTGGTGCAGGCGGAGCTATGGGCAGCTGAACCAGGTACCGCCAGATGTGGGCCGTCTGATCGCCCGAAGCTGTTGGGGAGACAGAGGGAGAGGGACGGGGAGAAGAGGGGCCAGGACAGCAACCAAATGAGAAATCTTCAGGCAGCAGACACAGAGGGGAAGGTCGGGCCGAAATCTGACAGCACCGATTTAAGGACAGGACAGTGTAAAACCGTCAAGAGTCCTGGAGTCTCAGGACCTGTTTAAAAACACTTGGAACACAAAGGCCTCTATGCTCACATCTTACAGTACTCAGGTGGAACACCCCAAGGCCATGTACTGGTAAACATTACGCAACTCTATAGCATCTTGAGAGAGTCATGACTGAGTTACAGTTTCATACCTGTTAAAGCCATCTGCTCAGTGGGGTGGAATTTGATTGAGTTAACTGGAAGGGGGAAAGAAAAAAGTACAGTACACATGTACAAATATTATATATTGAAACACAGTAACTCAGGTACTACTCACAAAAATCAAGCTGTTCTTTCAGGCCAGCTTTAACATGGCCTCAATGTGAACTCTACCTCCAAATGACACATTACTGGTGACACAGTGGTATGCGAGATTTAACTACATACTCTGCTCGTACACACGAGGTAGAAAAAGGGAATGCAGTATGCATACACAGAACGGCCCCTTACCAGACCCCGCGTGACCCACGTACTTCAGAAGACACTTCCCAGTCTCAATGTTCCAGAGAACAGCGCTGTGGTCTGGGAGCAAAGTGTTGTGTTTAATAGCAAGGCCAGATCGTACAGTAAGAGGACATTACTTAAACAGCTCACAAAAAGCCCGCTGGTCCAAGTCAAACCATAGCGCCAAAAACGAGAACGCATGTTACAAACATCTTTAAACGTCCTGGTACTTCTGTGTTTTACGTGCATAATTTAGCTGAATATTAGATGCATCATATACAAAAAAAGACCAGAACTGTGAACATAAAAATGCAACGTGTTTATGAAGTTGGCCAGCAGGGCGGCACTCTTACCTGCTGAGGCCGTGCCCAGGACCACAGGCGTGGTGCGGCTTACCGCCATGTCCCATATTCCGTCTCGGTGGCCCACATACTCCCTAACCAGCTGACACACTGCCCTGGAAGTGGTGGCTTTGAAGCTGGACACAATCTGGGGGCGGGTATATACAGAGCCATCACATTTTGAGCCTCCAATCACTAGAGCTCCGAGACCTGCGGCTAAGCTACGCAGGAGGGTGGGACGGGGGGTTGTAGCGGAAGCAGGGGTGAGGGAGTGACCGTCTTAATCAGTGACAAATGCACAGCAATATATGCATTTGCTGAAATGGGAGAAAACACATTTAAAAGAAAATGCAAAACATTAAGCTTCTTAAGTGCTGTTTGCCACTGCCGGAGGAGTGTGCATTTTGAAATAAGTGCCCTGTCCATCCTACAGTGCGACTAACAGAGTAAAGAAGGAAAAGGCACATTAATGAAGGATAATGAAAGCTAAAGGGGGGAAAAAAAACCCATTAGCCAATCAAACGCAAGAGTTCAACATTTCAGTAAAGTAGTAGCCGATTAATTCCAGCACTGTGGCATTTTTGGAATTGTAGTGCTGGGAAAATTAGCTGTTTTCCCAAATACAGTGATGATCTTTTTTATATGCAACTACCACCAGACAACTTTGAGTTAAAGTAACATTTCATTTTAAAAAGAAAGCTTTAAAGCGTACACACACTTTTATATATGAATGTGGGCGATTCTTAAAAAGACGTCAAAATGTTTTGAGGAACAGAATGTGGACACCCAAATGCTCTATCGTGTGTCACTTTTCTGTGTTAAAGATGAAGTTAACATCTTTGCTTCACACCCAGTCCAGAGACATTTCAAATGTTAAGCAACACACAACTTCCTAAGGCCAGTGTGCACACAGCAAGTTCGATAAATTTGTCCTGTAGAAGACTGTGAAGCGTCCTAAGATTACAACTGGGAAACTGAAAAAAATACTACGACAAGTTACACAACTGTTTGTGAACAATAAAAGGTCTCTTTCAATATCAAGCATAAAACAAATGTCACAGGAACTATTAAAGTTCTCTTTTTTTTTTTTTTTTTTTTTTTTTTTTTTAAACGGACAGCACATGTGGGTTGTGGAAAGAAGACATTTGTGCGGCCTCTCACACAACACTCAAACCTCTTCAACAACAGCAGAAATATGCTAAACGTTTCCAATACAGTCGTGTCCACCGGGATCCAACACCAATGCCAACTAAATACAAACGCCTAAGAATTATTCCCCTCCATTTCAGGCTAAAACTATTTCCACTGCAACAATACTTGGGAGAGACAATCTCCCAGAAGTTTCTGAGGTTCTTGACGTCCCCTTGTCTGCTGACGCAGGCAAATCCGGGCACGATGTGCACAGGCGGCACAGGCGACACAGACTCAGGTGTGATGAGCACAGAGAAAGCTGCCGTTACTGGGCGCAATCTTCACCAGGTCTTCCAAGAGATGTTTCTCCTTATTCTCTACTCTTTCCAAGAACCCCCCCCCCCCACACACACACACACTTTTGAGCAGAACTGGACCTACAAAACAAAATCAGGGTAGGGAGAGAGAAAAATGGGCAATGCTGATGGGAGGGAGGTGGGGGTAGGGCACAGAAGCGCCTGCTAAGCTTGTCTCTACAAGTGCTACATTAACCCATTAAAGCTGATAACAGGGTTAACGGCCGGAAAGCACAACTGCGTCTCATACTTCTCCTGGGGCATCTACGCAGAAAAGACTCAGTAGAACTTTTCAGCGTGGCAGAGAAGCCAAATTCCTGCCTGTTCTACAAAAGTAAACAACACTTCCTCATTTTGTAAAATGAGAGGAAATGCTAGGTAACAAACAGGCTTAAAATCTAGCTTGTATCAAAACACATACATACGTTTCTTCTGACCCTTCAGCTCTCTATAAAATCTAGGAGAAATGTGGGGAAATCTGTAATACTTTGCTGCCCTTGATCATTCAGCCGTGGGTCAATACTCAAGAGGTGAAAAACAGCAAACTGACTTGAAACGTCAGCGCTGAGCAGCAGCATGTGATAATTCACAGGTGAAATGCAGCCCCTGTAGGTGAGCCACGCCTGAGAGACAGGTGTCTGCACTGGCACCTGGAAACGCTGGCGTTTCAGGCGACCACGTGCTGCCACCTGCTCCCAGAGAGCCCTCGGTCACTTTCGGGGGACCTTCCCCTACATCTGCAGCTAGCTACCTCTTCAGAGCGCATTGAAGATTCAGCCTGGCATTGTGGCCAAGTCAAGCAGACCTCAGAATGAGGGTCTTAACCAGAACAGTTCAGGATCAGTAGCTTTCAGTCATGTTTTATTCCTTCCTAGTAATATACATTTTTTTTTTATCCAATCCAAAAAGGTATGAATCATCAAGGCTCCAACACACGACACAGAAACACCACTGCTGGGACATTCATGTGCAAACTGCCAAAACATGGAAGGCGGTTATTACCCATGAGTCACCCCACAACTCCCAGCTTCCCACATTGAAGTTGCGAGGTCCACCTACTTTGCCATGGAAAGAATGCGATCGCTACGTCCCAAGTGAAAGAAGAGAGCGGTTTGAGTCCGTAGGCACAAAACAGGAGAACCTAGACATCCACACCGTAACTAAGTCATCCCACTCATCTCAGTCATACCCACAGTTACTCCATCTTAACTGTCTACACCCTTAAACACCTGCTGACTTCAAACGGGCTATTCTTCAAAAAGATGCTGGTACATCTCTTATCGAGCTACGCCAGAACCTTAACACATAATACTAAGCAATACAAACTGATTTACTTTACAAAGATTTTACAATGCAACTCTACTCAAGTAAAATAAAAAAAATAATTACTGTTTTGGTTGTAAATAACATGTCCAAATGTTGAACAACGTACAGTTATTAAATTATGAGTAAAAATTTAATATTTTTTGGTCCTCGGCTGGTTCACTTTTAACTCAAGTCAATTCGTCTCTTAAATCATTACTACAGGGCTCTTCACCATGCTGGCAAATACCTTGTAAGTTGTCTTCAACTTCTGGGACAGCTGACTGGTGCTGTGGCTTGCTGTGTTAGGAAAAAAAAAAAAAAGACCCCCACATTAGCAGCAAAAATTCCCATTCACCCATTTATATTCTGCGGTATTTTACAATAACTGCTTAACTAAGAATTCACTGATGGCCTTAGAAGCTTATTAAAAAAAAAAAAAAAACACTTATTTACTGTGAAAGTTGAAGTGATTTTACAGCATTATTCAATGAGACCTTAAGAGAGAGCAGTCCTGCATTTTCTCTGACCTTTTGTCTTCAAAGCACCCTTGCTCAGATCACAACCGTCAACGCTCTGGCCCTCGGCAGACAGGCGTTCATTCAGAGTCTCGATTTCTCTGCGCACTACGGGAAAAACGACACCGTGGGGGCGCGGGGGGGTGAGCGTCACCTTCTCCGTTCAAATTTATACATTATTACAGCAAATGTGCATCAACATCAGCATGTTGTTCATGTTTTTCAGCAGATATTTTATTGCAAGGGAACAATGACCCCCCCCGCACTGACAGCATTTGACTCCCAAGTCCAGGCTGTTAAACACAACCTTCTGTCCACATCTGCGTTATAAACACCCACAGTGCAATACATCTCCCGATACCTACACTCAACATTCTCAATGTAGAGGTTTTCAAATTCCCTCTCAATCTGGCTGAAGAGATCTTGAAGGGTCCCTCTAATGGACATCGGCAGCTTAGAATCCTAAAAAATACAAACCAACGGTCAATTCACAGAAGGCGACACATTGTGACTGGTGCATAGCTGGGGGGGGATGCTCAGATGACTAACATGACTAAAAATATTTCATTAATCAAAATCCATCTATCCACCAGTCCATTCTCAATACCGCTTACCCAAGTCAGGGTCTCGGGAAGTCTGGAGCCCATCCAGAGGGCACCAACCCACCACAGATTAATCAAAATGACATATAATATGGCTGTATACCCCATATTCTCATGTAATGCAGTCTTAACTGCCACACCCTCTTAGTGCTGTAATTTAAGGCAGAGAAGATGGAGGAAACTGCATAAAGAGGAACAAGAATATTTCAACCATTTTAGTCACTACAGGTTGGCACTGAGTATAGTTCCGAGGAGTATACTTGAGAACGCGCCCATCCGTTTTCAGTATATGCTGTCCATTCAGAATCACTGTAAAACGGGGTTAACCTGGCACAAACGCCATGCGGTCAAACATGGAAGGCAAGTCCTCAGACAGTCCAGTTTAAATCACCGAAACTCTGCTGCACAAAAACAAACCTTTTGCACTCATGGCCCATATATCCACGCAGATCCGATGTGTCAAAGCCACCAGCTATTTATCTTTTTATTCTGAGTACAGAATTCAAAACTGCCAAGCGCAACTTAATAAAAATGAGTAAATTATTTAAGCCATAACACTAAATTAACTATTCTGCCTAATGTTATTGCACAGTTGTTCTGCCCGAAAGTGTCTACGGAACAAAACCACAAGAGGCACAAGATGTACGTTTTCTTCCAAAGTCATTTCAAGACATTCCACATTTTCAGGTTTCAGGATTTTAAAATAAGGTTTTGAGATCAAATATTTTTAAAAAACTGAAATCAGCTCAGGAAGGGAAAATAAAATCTCTGCAAGCTTATATGGCCCAATACTGTAAACGGTTCTCTGCCCACTTCAGAAAAGCCAAGTGGCAAGCAGGAAAAAAAATTAGTATCTATTGGAGAACAGATGACCATTCTGATTGTAAATAATGTATGAAAACAGCCTCATGGCAGATAAGTGCATTTGAGGGGTGATTCAACTGTTGGACACAAAAAAAAAAAATAATAATAATAATAATTTAAAAATCTCACACAAAGAATCAGTGCAGAGATGGCAGCAATTTCCAACACATTATAACATTTCCATAAAATACGCTGGTCTGCACCGTTTCATCATGTACTCTAAACCACGTACTCTCCTACACACTACAGCATGTTCAACTCCACAGTTTAAAAATCACTTCAACAAGCCCACGCACGTCGTCCATGGATATACAGGCCAAAACTGAAAGAATACATATGCAGAAATCAAGAACTTTATTGCCTGCTGATAAAGCATAAAAAAAAAAACTCACCATTCCTGGAAAAAAGAAGCAACACTGTGTCTTCAGAAGTAAAAATTACCTTAAAGCAGAAGCTCTGTTTCAGGAAACGATTTCCAACAAGGTCCAGCTGTGGACACGGCAGTGACTTCCAAAGCACAGAATTATGGCCTACTACAACAGATGGATGTCCTGCATACTGCCACCATTCCCCAGGAGCTCAGCTTCACTTAGTGTTTGCCAAGAACGGCAAAAGTACCGCAGGGGGTGGGGGAGAGCGGTAACATCACAGCGTGGAACGAGGAAGTGAAGGACATTAGCACGAAAAGGACAGCTCCCAAATCGCCGACCTGCGGCACAGACTACAGCAACCTGCAACATCTCCAACAAAAGTCAGCGCAACCTTCCAGTCTGCAGAGGGCTGGGAGAGAGATCTGTTGAAACAGGTACTGCGTTTCGCAGGTTTGCTGCCGAGCCATCTCGGCCAAAACACAAACATTTTTACCACACTGGTAAAAGCAAAGAATTGTTAAGGACACAATAGATGCAACCCATCAGGTAGTTTAAAATACAGCATTTTTGTCAGCTAGAGCAAGCTGTCACAAGTTAATCCACAAAAATGCTTTGGCAGCCACAATGAATAAAAACATGACAATTAAATCATAGTCTAGCATGCATACATACTGTAAATTAATACATAATATTGTAAATGATACACGGTGAATACATGGATTGATAAAAGACTGTCACTTACTGATACAAAGATGCTTGACAGTTACAGTGTAACAAAATGTACCACAAACATTCCCGCCAGGCTCATAATAAACTCCTCTTCCAAGGAAGGAAAAAAAATGGTTGCCATAGCCACAGTGATGAACCTTATACTTTTATGGTAAGTGAACGGTCAGCTTTAACAGACTGGAGCCTGGAACACTGTCTCAATCCCTAACTGTCTGCAAACACATTTAGGAACAAAACCAACTTTAGTAAGCTAATGTCATTTCATACCAACACGTGTATGAAAATGAAAAAGAAGAGAAACCTAAATATTACTTTGTCATTTCAATTACTATACTGGTTTCTGCAAAAAAAAACGTTTTTATCTTAAGTTTTATTATTTAATATGTCCCAACATTTTAGCTTTTAATACCTTCAGTCTGCTGTAGTACCTTTTCCCGAATTACATATGAACTGTTGTAAAACTGTTGCTTTAATCTGCATTGTACAGTAAAGCCCGCATAGTGTTCGCAACACTGCAGACTAGAAGCAGGGTAGTTTCAGCGCACGGCATTTTCTGGTTAGAACATAATCACGAGGCCTTAACTATCCTTATCACAGAAGGAATAATATTTTTTGCAGTTGCTCTGATCCACTTTGATTCTAAACAGCTGCTCAAAACGATAAAAAGGCATTTTATCCTACAGCACTGCGACAAGAATTAAACGACCGTTTAAAAAAAATAGCCAACAGATGGATCCACACAAAATGGACTGTACGCCGTATGTGCGAATTAGTAAGTTTTGATTTCACCGAAGCTGCCCCGTCTGTCCTGTTCTACAACATGACGCGCGCGCTCACCTGTCCCTCGCACGTCTCCGTGCATCCCTGCGCGCTCACCCGTGCCTCCAGCACGTCTCCGCGCGCTCACCCGAGTCCCCCGCACGTCTTCGCGCGCTCACCTGTGCCTCCAGCACGTCTCTGTGCATCCCTGTGCGCTCGTGCTCTGCGCTGTTGGTCCTGCGGATGGAGAGGCTGTGCGACTTGCGCTTCTGTTTGGGTCGGCGGACCCCCCCGCCGCCGCCTTCAACGGGCATCACTCCTCAGCGTCGTCCTCCACAGCAAAGGCGCCTCCTACACCAAACAGCACAGAGACGCGTTTTTCCCATTAGTCGTTTTGCTTTTCTTTAAAAAAAATAAAAATAAAAAAATAAATAAGTGAAAACACGGCTGTGCAGCCAGCACGTTTCATGATGCAATTTAGAATACACAAACTGTGTGTGTACTGATATCTGGGAATTTATAAACCGGTGTAGTAAAAAACATTTTAAATTCATGTATGATAAACACTTTAATAGGTTAAATAAAAACAATGACGACGTGCTGCACACCTCAGCGTACTTTCGCCTTCAGAGATGCAAACTGTAAATCAAGGAGTTTTATTACCGTTTTAACGCACACGTTATGTTTGACCTGCCAATTTTGCATGTAATCCCAAGAACTGCCCACAAAAGGAATTATCAGTTTTCGCGCTGTTTGTGAAGAAACACTACAACCATGTGGACTGGTAAGGTGAAGCACTTTGATGAAGACACGTCGGGACGCTCATTCAAGGTTGCCATCATTTAGACCCCTCTCTCACAGACACACACCCGTGCTGTACGGAAAAGCCACCAATAATCAAGAGGTCATACTAATATCTCCAAAGTTTTCACTTGCCTGTCAATTTTTTGTCCTGCTGATTAATTACCTTATATTAAAATTAAATTAAGAACGCCTAAACGTATGCAAATTACGATTATAGATAAAATTAAATCTGGTTAAATGCCATGTATTCTAAAACCTAATCCAAAAATTACAAACCGGCTACGATAACGTCAGACCTATAAACATATTACGTTATTAAAATTTATTGGCACTGCTTTTGGTACCGAGAGCTGAACATTTATTACCCAATTAGTCATTAATATCGTTATTGCGAAAGAGAAGCGAGTTGCATCTGAGCCTCTTTATTCGCTGTTTAAAAATGCCACTTCCTTCCTAATCCGTTAGTTAAGCATGATCAGTTAAATGTCCACAACACAATGCAAAGGAAAGATAAACTGGGAATTACGATCTTACCTTTGGATCCTAAACTACAATTCTTTCCACTGAGCTGCAGATTTAGAAAAAAGTATATGTATCTTTACAGTACGCATTCTTACAGGCGGTAATGAAACACCTTTACCCGCACTACTTGTTGTTGAAGGTTCCTCTTGTGTCAAAATGACATGCCCTTCTGTGTCACGTGACATGCCTCTGCGTCACGTGACATACCCCCTGTCATGTGACGTAATCTAGTTTCATGCTGGACTTTGCTGGTGTCGTACTAAGACAGTATGGGGTTAAAGTGCGTGCGTCTCAAAAGTTGGTGGGACACAATTCGGTCGCGTGATTTGTACTTATTATTTTTTTTTTTTACCAAATTCAAGACAATATATAAATGTGTAAAATGTATGGACCTCTTAATTAGGTATTGCTTTTTATTCATATTCTTTTACTCCGTTTTAACAAATTTAAAAGTTAATTACTACTATATGGGACACATGAAATAATAAAAAAAATTAAAGATTAGTATAATTTTAATAACGTGGATATTGAATGAGCTTTGGACAGACACACAGGTGAGTGATGCAGGCTAAGTCCTGCCATTTGATGCAAGTTGCTTACATTTTGTACACATGTAGTACTTTGTACACACACACACCTTATTCAGCTAACTGTGTTGCCCACATTGGAACTTACAGTAGCATAACAGTCAGTCATTTTCTTAATCACTTAGTCGATTTCGGTTGGGGGAAGTCTGGAGCCCATCCCAGAGCAGGGGATACCCAGAGCAGGGGATACCCAGAGCAGGGGATACCCAGAGCAGGGGATACCCAGAGCAGGGGATCAACCCACCACAAGGCATACAGACACACCAATTAACCTAATCTTCATGTCTTTGGACCATGGGAGGAAACCAGAGCACCCAGAGAAAACCCATCAAGCACAGGGAGAACATGCAAACTCCACACACAGACCTAAGGCGGGAACTGAACCCCAGGCCCAGAGGTATGAGGCAACAGCGCTAACCACCACGCCACCATGCCACCAATAGCGTAACCTATAACTGTTAATATACACCATGTATTTACACTGGAAAATCAGCCTGTGATACGATGTTTCCTTGGTATATTGTTCATCAGTTGTTGTTGTACTGGTGTTATTCAGAATATTGGTTTTTCTTTCTTGGCACAGGAGGGTATGACAGAATCACCATGGCTAATATTGTTTGGTTAACTGTAACACAAAACATTTATATGTCAGTAGTCATACTGCACCCTTCCATGAAGCACATCATTTTATATTCCTGTAAACTATCCTGCAGCCAACACTATGTGAAACGGCGGACTAAGTTTTCAGCACAGGCTCACACCTCAGACACATACTGGGCAAGTTATCAATTTGATACCCCACTGGGGGCAAAACTCCAGTGCCCAAAAAGCAGAGCTCAGTAACTCTAACACCTGAAATTAACTGACACCACATTCAATTAAGAACACAGTAGCAAAAGGCAAGTAGGAAAGCTGTGCTAAAGTGTTCAAGGCCTAAGGTCATGTTTGTATTGTACATCATACGCCCCGACAAATCCCGCGGCGTTTAAGATCTTGGGACAGGTTATCTGACGTTCAGATGAACAAGACGTCTTCCAAATGAACTACAGAAATGTTTAATTGCCATAAACTGTGACAAGTTACATTTGCCTTGAACCGACACATTTTCGCTTTCTTACAGTTAGGTGGTGACTCCCACAAGATACAAAGCAATACAGTTTATTTTTATACTATAAGGAGGATAGCAAAAGTATTTTAAACAGGAAGATGATTTCAGCCCCAGACAGAAATATGATTTCATACGTAATTAGCATCAGCATGTGCATTCACTGTAACACACAACAGTTAACATCCCATTAACTGGAGTATAACCATAGAGATTGAACATTCCCATCTCTAGGGATATAAACTGACGACAGGGATGCGTGAAACATCTGCTGTGCTTCTATTGCATTTATAAAAATATTAATTCCTCCCTCTGTTCCATGCCGAAACAGGTGTTTTACTAATACGGCACTGCTAGCTCTTCTAGGCAGACATCTGTGCAACAGTTGTTTAATACAGAGAAAAAAATCCAGGTGCCAGTCAACGGCGCGGCGATCTGCGCTTTTGGGCGATGACATCAGCCGCCTCAGCTTCTGGTTAACGGCGACTGGTACCGCCGGACTTTCTCTTGCCGGACAGCAGATGTTTGGGTTTGAGGTCGAACACGTGTCGGTCTGCCTCGCCCTTCTTGCCCATGCGATTCATGTCTTTCTGGGAGTTCTTCATCATCTTCCTCACCTTCTTTAACACCTAGAAAAGGAGGACGCTAAAGTTAGCAACTGTGGGCAATAAAAGCAGACCTCATATGGAGTCACGCGGCCGAGAGAGCGCGGAAGCGAGGTTACCTTGGGGTCGCGGATGCCAGAAACGTCCCTCGGGGGACGGGAGGCGCTCTGACTGCGGGTACGAGACGTAGGGGGTGCGGACTCTTCACGCTTGCGCTTCCTGGTGACGCTCCTCGACCGGCGTGCCTGCATCGCGTAATGGCTCTGAAAGGACGAGGGAAACATTTACAACAACTGAAAAAAATCTGCTCACACTACTGAAACACTTCGATCTACGGTCCTAAAATAACCTGGGTGTGAAATCCAAGTTAAAAATTAAACACATGACCACCAGTTGCTTTGCCGGCCTGCATACACCACCACTTCCAAAACAAAATGGACAATAAAGCACAGTGCAGTTAGAGGCCTTTGGTAAAGAACATCTGGAGTCAGGAAGGGTGTTATGTGACCTTGCAAAAGGCTAGGTATAAACAATTGCAAACTCTCCACATGTTGTTTACAAATGTTAGAATTTACACTCGATTATGACTTCTGGTATCTACCGTGTCCTCGGTGATTATCACCCAACCGACACACACGGCACCGCTACATGGCGTCTGTGTTCAGAAAGGTAGGCGTTAATTCATTAGCACATTACGCCTATGTAGCGATGACACGTCTTTACCTACTAATGCGCTACATGTTGAAATGGAGCATGACGACATTGCGACTGTCTGCCCTTTAACTGACATTTCACTCATGCTTGCGTGTTCTAGAAACCTTTACATCTTAACGGCATGGCGTAAACGTCCACAGGAGAGACGGCCTTACATCATCTTTGCCCTCCATGTCCAAACCAAGTTCGCCCATTTCTTTCTCCAGAGTTTTCCTGTCAACCTGCGATGTTTAAAAAAAATAAAAAATAAATAAAAAATCATCACACAAAGGAACATTGAAAAAACATCACCCAAACCCAGGTCAAAAGACATTTTTTTTTGACAACACAATCAACTTTACCTTTTTAGCTGTCCTGGGCATTCTGGGTCCATGAACGTCCTTCTCTACAGACGTGAGGAACTTCATCTTTTTCTTCTCCCTGATCTGCTTGGCCAGCTTCCGGATCTCCTTCATCTCCTCATCCTCGCTCTCCTCGTCCGTCTCGTACTCTCCCGCCTGGACCTTCAGCTCCTCCTCCTTCTCTAGGTCTTCCAGTTTCTACATGGGAAAGAGCATGCAACCAAAAAGATCAGAGGTTCAAATCCCAGCAGGTTAGCTGCGTCTCTGCCACGGCACCAGTTGTATATGAGAGCACAGCCTGGACAACCTGATGTAAAGTCCAGAGCTGGAGACCGCCTCACCTTCATGATATCAGGATCTATATAATCAGCTATGTTGTGTCCTTCCCATATCTCTGGAATCTTGTCATTTTTCTCTTCTGCATTCATCAGGTCCCAGTATTCTGAAAACAGAACCACGTCACTGCTGTGCACAGCTACTGTGTTCAGTTACATTTTGAAGTGTAAGTCATGGTGTAGCTTGCATATTTTACCAGAACAGAAAACGTGCATGATCAGTAATTGCTCCGATTAAACAATACTCAACAACAAAAATAAATATGACCAGAGACAAATTAAATCGATAAAACTTGGTAATCTGTCGCTCCGGGTGGTTAATTGGCGATTTCCCGTAAACATCTCGGAAAACGTACTCTGAAGGTCCAGGATGTAGTCATCTCCAAGCTCCATCTCCAAGTCCCTCTCCTGCAACAGTGTCGACATATAAGCCACACGCTTAGTCGCATACGCACACATTTAGCCTTGAAACCCATATCTGAGCTGAAAGCTAAACCACCCCAAATTTGTAATTATGACTAATTATGAATAATCAGTAAAAACCGAGTGCTGCATTCTTCAGATAGGTCCCCATTACGCAGCACTGATGTCTCACCAGCTTGCGTTTTGGGGTGTCGATGTCCATGGCCTTCCTCCGCGTCAGGGCTCCCTCTGGAATGAATGCTGGCCTTTCCTGTAATATGCCAGAAATGCCTTTTAACATCCAGCCCGTGCAGCGCACGCATCACTCGCACCAGAGTGTACTGCCGCACGACTGCGACGTCATCACGGACAGCGCTAAAGACCCACCTTCTCGTCCCTCCTGGTGGGCATGGCCAGGTGGAGCCTGTTGAGAACGTCGTGCACCTTCTTCCCCTTCATCTTCGTGTCAACGCGATGGACCAGCAGTTTATCGCAAGCCTGGAACCATCAACAGGTGGAAACGCAAGTGAGGTAGTGCGGTCACACGAGCTTGCCATTGAGCAAGCAGATCACGTGGGTGAGGGGCAGAGAGGAAGAACTGACCTCCACTTTGACCTGCATGACCCCTTCCTCCGTCAACGTGCTCGTCTCGATGACAGGAATGCCCTCCTCAGCCAGGTCTACAAAGATTTTCTGTTTCGGGTAAAAAGATGCAAACAAGGCGGTTATGTTAATTCTGTGCAGATTCAGCCCTGCTCCGACACTTGGACCTTAATGCTGACAGCCTCCAGAAAAGGTGGACTTTAATCTGGAGGAGAGGACTAACCTGATTCTCTTCTGAGAGCTCACCGATCTTCTTCACGTCACACTTGTTAGCCACGATAATCAGAGGCTGCATATGAGACACACAAAGAAGCAGAATAAGCAAGCATCATCACAAATGTCTGCACCCTTGAGTGAGGGGGCAGGGCAAGGTGGGGGGCGGGGCTCTCGCACACCTTGTTGGCGAATAGTGGACGGATGCTCTCGAAGAGCTTCAGCTGCTGCTCCAGGGTGAAGCCACACTGCTCGGACACGTCCGTTACGTAGAGCACGGCCGCGCGCAGGTGGGCCAGCGCCGTGATGGCCTGCATCTCAATGGTGTTCCTGTCCTCTAGCGGGTGGTCCAGGATCCCGGGGGTGTCCACCACCTACAGTACACACCCACGCTACAACTAAAGCCAAATAAACTCCCAAATTTCCTCAGTGTACTTTACTCAAAAATCACTCTGCTGACAAGAAGTAAAACCAATATTACCATTGTACCTACCTAAGAAAGTAAGCAAACTCATCACTCTAATTTGAAAGTTTTATTTCTGTTTGTTATCTTACATTCAAAAACGTGATTACATCACGATCTGTACGAGGGCCTTCAACAAAAAGATGATAATAAACGAACAGTATTTTACCTGCCAGCGGAGATATTTGTAATCCATATGGCCAACGAACAGCGACTTGGTGGTGAAGGCATAGGGCTGCACATCCACGTCCGCTCTCGTCACCTTTTCAGAGAGGTGGGTTGCAAGAGTACTGTTAATGCACACAGCTCAGGTACATCTGCCTCGTTTTACTGAGCTCACCTGCAGCCCCAGATCTCACAAGCACATAAACACACACACCTCCTCTCCTCACATGGGCTGAGGATTTAACCATGGTCTTCTAAGTCTGGCATAACCTTTTTCACCATCTGACAGTGGACAATCAACAAAGCTTAAGTGGTGCACAGCGTGGACTGAACGAGACTTATAGCTTTTCACCGCAGACCTTGTTAATAAAGCTGGACTTGCCCACATTGGGATAACCACACAGCAGCAGGGTTCTGGTGTTCGGGTCAATCGTAGGCAGGCGGGACAGGTGCTGACGCACTGGAAACAAGAAAGTAATAGTTACGTCCAACACAGAAGAGAAAGTTTGTGTAACATAAACTGCTCTTTTACAGTAAATAGTCCTGCGTAATCAGCTGCTCACTTGTACTGAGCCTGCATGTCGATTAAAGGTCACAAGTGTCTTTGTCACCCAGCTCCATCACATGCATCACATACATTACAATGAATTTTGAAAAAGAGGCTGACTGTCAGCAAAGTGAACCACAGAGGCCTGATTCACAAGGACCATGGGACCTAGGTCACGAGCCTCATCGCGCTGACAAACACAGCAAAAGATTTGACCTCTCGGGGCAGGCTGCAGCCCCCCCCCACCCCCACCCCCAGGTCTCACCTTGCTCCAGATACTCAAGGCTCTGCTTCTGTCTCTTCATGATGGTACACATACGCCCCAGGGCCGCCCGCTTCAGCTGTTTGCAGCGGTACAGCGAGTCCCCATACTTCATGAGCCGCACGTAATCCTTGGCCACGCTGTAAACACAGCGCAATCACGCAATAAACATCTGCAGCTACAAGGACAATTGAAATCCACACACACCCAAGGCTACACAGCTTCCTAGGTGGATAAAATGCCTGCACAAGCTTAACGCTGTTCGAAGTCTGACTTGTGAAGGTAATGGAACGGCCCTCCTTACTTGTCAATGAGATTCTTTGCTATGTTTATCTGGCCCAAAGCAAGCTTGTAGTGATCCTTGTCATACAAAACGTTCATCAGATCTGCATAAAAGGGGTGGATATCCTTGAAGAGGAAACAAAGTTGAAATATTTAGACACAATGGCATACAGAAATTATAACAATTATTGCCATGTTTTCATAATAGTCGTGCCAGTCCTTATGAGACCACATTCAAATAATGCACTTTCCTTTTTCAGATACATTTTTGATCTTGTTTAAAGAGCCAACAGCAGCACCCCACCAGAGACTTTAACCTGTTATTACGGTAGTTACTGTCCGCTTTACCTGCTACACAATTGCTGATACTGAATAGAACACAAAACATATGACGTCACAGACTTACGTCGAGTTTAGGGAAGTCCGTCAGAATCTGAGAAAGACGGTCGTGGTAGTTTTGCTGAGTGAATTTCACTTTTCTCATGTAAAAATGCCGGATGCGATGGATTTGATAGTGCTTGTGTACTACTGTCGGAGTTTTCCTTTGGGTTTTGGATAATGTGATGTCTATAAAGTCCTGGACACGGAGGGAAAATTAAGCATTAATTACACATAGTGTTCAATGGTCATCAACAGCACTCGCCACTAACCACGGCACCCAACAAGCCCAAACTCAGGAACCCGGTGTTACGATTACAACCGAGTTATAAAACTGTCGACACAATTAAATGGCATATATTCCGTGAAAAATCTGTGAACGTTATAATATCACGTTCAGTGTCTATAGAAAATAAATGCAAAGAAGTAACAACGTTACTGTTCAATCCAATGGAATTGTTACTCTGAAAAAAACCACTGGATCAGAATTTAAGGTTAAAAGTCGCGATCAATGACAATATGAAAGCTAACCAAAGAAACCGTATTACTTTCAGATCACCATAACTTTAAATTATAGCCTTAGGACACAACCCTTTAAAATCCACGACACCATAAACACGTGTGCAAGCAGCTTCGTTTCCCGACGTGACCACGAACATTAAACACGTAAATTAAAAATTAATTTTCATCGGGATAAAAAATATTAAATCACTAACACGTAAGATGCCATTAATATTACTATATAAATACCTTGGCGGTGGGAACCACCATAATTTTCTTGAAGTTGTACAGTGCCATTTTCGCTCACGCCGCACAACTCCACGGTGGTATGAAAAAGGACCGTGTAAAAGCAACGACAACGTACGTCAATGAGAGCAAGAGGGTGACCTAAAAACATTATCTATCGCTGTTTTCTACAGCGCCCTCCTGAGTTCAACGACGACATAGCAGTTATATCCCCCTGGATTTAATGACACCGACAGTATTGTGTACAGTACAGTACTTCTAAAACACTCGCAGAAAACATTTGAAAGGGCTGGGGTACGTTTCTAAGAAATGTTGAATTTTGGGTTGGTTTTCAAAGGCCCTATAACTGCACTTGTATTTTGAGAAAATAATTTAATTGGCAGCGACCCAAGGGTCAGCCTTGGCGTGGGTGGTCATGATCCTCAGGCTTATGTCTTTATTCGTGGGAGGAAGCAGAGACAGGCTGACTGCCTTTGTCTTCGTATTCCCTTCTAAAATACTCTGCCATGGGTTGAATTTTTATCTCCCTCCCACAGCTCCTGCAGCCTAAACAGCTCTGAATACCTTCCAAATATAATTAGGCTCTTGGCGTTTTCTAATTCTGAAAATACCATGCTACCAAATTATTTATGCGTGGTTGAGTTTTAAACTAACATTTCGCTCCTATGAAATTAATTAGCAAGATGTCGGCATCGAACAATATTACTTATCGTTCGAATTTCCTCTTATTTCACGAATTTGTCCACGGGATAAACGAGAATAGTCATTATTTCGCATTTCTGAATTACTCCCAGACAGTAACTATATTCTCAATTAAATGTTTCTTTTAAAGATGCAAATTTCCGTTAATTTTGCCTTTAATACAAGCACATGGCACAGTCTAGATGATAATTTTGAAGAATGGCCTTTTTCCAAGTCTGAGTTGTGTATAATGCTGATGTAATTTGCAGAAAATACACAGTTCATCACGAGTCAGACGAATGTATTTAGTTCTGACGTATGATGCATAGAAGTTATAAATTAAAACTAAGACATGAAATACGTAAATGGATAAATAACTATATGTGTATCTGTGTATGTGTGTGTTTATACTGTATATATGTATATGTATCATTAAAAATTATATATATATATATATATATATATATATTTCTCGAAAGGAAACTTAAATCTGTGCTATCGGTAATAGTGCTTGCGACATAAAAATTACATTTGAAAACCTATAACATTAATGTTAATTACATTGTAAACAGTTACAACCATTACATAAAACACAGCAAAAAGATTTATTTTAAAGACATGTTTAACAACATTGCTTTCATAATTATACACCGAAAAAAATTTTAATTAACCTTTGCTCAAATCGTAAGTATACGTCCACAGTCATTATTACTAATTAATTGCATTTATGAATTTAAACGTGGCATGCTTTTTTCTTCTTCGCAATCTTATGAACAAGATGTATACTGTATACGCTTCCCAAAAGGTAACATCTCAAAACCTGCTAAAAATGACGCCTGTTTCCTCCTCCCGGTTTGTGACGCACATGGAGCTCTGTCAGCTCAAATTGTCATCAAACAAATCGATAAGGGATACGCCCACTTATCAAATGCTCGCTTGGGAGCCCTTATTGCTCGTCGTGACAGCGTTAACAGTGACAAAAAACGGAAAAGCACATTTAAAACAAATGTTTTAGCTCGGTCCCCCGAGGCTTAAACCCAGAACGAGGGGTTTGAAATGATTATAGCAGTAATGATATTAAGAACAACAACAAATCCACTCTGTGGTTAACAATAAATAAAGTTTCAGACAAGCGCACAAGGCTGAGGCACAAGGAAAGGGGTAAAAAAAAAAAACCGAAAGTTGGGTGGTTACAACCAATCCGCGACCAGGACCCAGTCACGAGCCGAGCCGCATGCGCTCCGGCTGGGCCAATCGGGAGATCCGCTTAGCGGGCCGAGAGGCGGGAGCGTCGCGAGACTCAGTTCTGACTGAACAAAGTGTGCGATGGTGGCCGCACTCCGAATGGAAGACCGAAACTGCGATTTGGCTCCCTTTCCGCCGGCGCTCGTAGTGTGTTAGCAGAGGCCAAAAGTGGAATATACCGCGAAGGAGCCGAGCGTTTATCGAGGAGGGAAACGGACGAGTACCCGCTGGCTTTGTTTTTGATTTTCAACTCGGGGGGTAAAAACAACACGGCGATATTTCTGCTTTAACGTCAGTAGCGGAACAAGTTCAAACTTCTTGCCGTCGTTTAAAATCCCCGTTTTCATTTTTTAGGTATAAGCAGGAGGTGAAATTTTGTTTAGAGACGTTTCAAATTAGCGTAATAAAGTGATTTTTAACTGGTTTATCGCCAGCCTTGGAAGCGCAGAGGCCCGGTCACTGCAGCGCTGTGCAGGTGAGTAAAGCGCTGCTTAGCTTTTTGCTAAGCTAAAGACGCGAACGTGTAGTTCTGTGGAGAGCATGGCGTTATATTCTTCGATATAAACCTAGGTTAAAATACAAATGTCGATTTTGTATGCAGTTACATATGATACTAAAATTTGGTTGAACAGGAGGTGGTTGTACTCTGTATCGTAACACACCAACGTTACATAGCCGCTAAGCTGTGGATGTACATTAGTGTTTCGTTACACACTGGCCTTAATGTCTAAAAGCGCGTTCCGTATAGGAATACACCGTGTATTGCTCTATATTATCGTCATTGTGCTACGCCAAGGAGTGTGGGCACTACTGCTGTGTGTTTATAGTTGTGTTATTAGACTTGGCTAAGATACGCAGTGACAGCCATATGGAGAACATTAAAACCCGAGCAGTAAACAGGAGGTGTCCAGAAATGTGACCCTGCGTGAAAACTGGTAAGGATAAGGTGATGTATTTGTCGGGCCTGCTCTGCTGCGGCTCCAGCCTTGGAGTGTACCTCGCTGCTGTTATTTTAAGTCGTAAACCCGGGCCTTGTTTGATTGACTGTCTGGATGGGGGGATGGGGGGGGGTTGGGTAGAGTCAGAAACACGGAGGTCGCCATCTTCTACAGCAGGCTGCAGCCGCTCCTGATCCCGTCAGGTCACCCAGTTGAGACGGCCTGCCAAGTCTGGAGGAGCCCAAATGCGTGCGGCTTCCTACTTAAAAATGTGCATCCCCAGCCCAGGCATTTCAGTGCACGATCGAGGCACTGGGGGGTTTCGATTCTGCGCCCAACACCATTGCGGCGTTTCGTGGGTCACACTTTCTGATGAACTTCCCTGTCCGATTCGGTCGTGGTTCTGAGTTGCAACACGGGGAGTGCCACTAAAGACATGGCTGCCTGCTCGACTTGTTGGTTTCCAGAGTTGAGTGCTTTTGTGCTAGTCAGTAATGCCATGAAGTAATAAAAGTTTAGCAGGTTGCGTCGTGCGGGCATTATTGCCTTTTAAGATAATCGGACTTCAAACATGCCGTCAATATCCGTCACGAAGTGTCAAATCATATGATTTTTTTAAATTGCTGCTTTGATCAATCTTTAAGTTTCGGCAATATAACGAATGACAGGTGATTATTAATTATTCCGCATTCGGCGGTGTGTGTTTGGGGCCAGGGTTTTAAAGGGCTCTAAGATGACTGGTGTGTGCAGCGCGGGTTAAAATTGATAGCTTGAATAAAAATCTTAAATCCGTCTTTTAATAGTGTTTGGCTGTGACAAACAGAAGCTGTAAGCTACCCACGAATCTGCAGTGCGTCCCTGGTTCCTGAAAAAATAATACTATTTTAGAGGATTCCAAGTGTTTTTTAATTTTTTAATTGTTCACCATTGTCAATGGTAGTTTATGCCCATGTTTCACAGCGCATTTGTAGGCAGATGTGAAAAGAGGCAGCCTGTTGTTATGGCATTTGTAAGTGGTTGCTCTCCTCTAGAGCTACTTCTCTTTTGCATGTCCCGAGAGACTGTTCTGCTTGTCTTCTCAATGAGCTTTAACTTTCAAAATTCTGGTTGCACATGCAGATTTGCGGAATGCTGGAAAAAGCCAGTTCATGTTATATATTTAATTCTTATTCTTCTCTTCTGAAATGGCACAAGTAGGCAGTTTGGTACATATTGACGGCAAACTGGAACCCCCCCCCCTCCCCACTGTATTTTTGGGTCGTCATTTTTAAGCAGTGATGTCAGTTTTTAAAATTGAAAATCTAAAGATTGACACTTTTACTCTTGAGAAAACAATTAAGATCCTGCTTCAGGATTTGAATAAGCAGCCTACAGTACTGCTGATAGTCAGTTCCTCAGTTCATATGCTGCCTAGTGTCTGCGAAGTTTACAATGCCTGGGGTTAACATGTGTGTAGGAGGTTATTGCAGTGGTGCATTACTGATGTAGTGATCACACATAGTTAAAGTAGAAGAAATTGTGTGTATTGGTAGGTGTCAGTCACCTGGTACCTAGTGTTTTGATGGCTGTTTCTGTTACAAGTGGAAGCATTAAGTAGTGTTCCAGGTTACTGAGTTAATTGGAGGGGGGTGGGAGAGAGGGTTAAGACCTTTCTCCTGAGTTAATATTTTGTTTGTTCTCATGCACCCCCACTTAAGTATGTTTTTGTTTTGCGCATGCACTCGTATGCTTGCTATATTTCATATAATTTTGCCCAAGTTTATATGTAGAATATGCATGAACATCACAAGAAACTTTACTGATTAAGGGGATTGAGTGAGTTCTAATCCTGTCGATTGATGTCTGGCTTGAATTACGGTCTTTAATTTCACATTAATTTCAAAAAGTTTCCTGGCAGTGACACTTCTCGAATACATGCCTTATTTCGCAATATTTCATGTCAGCAGCGCCTTCATTTTAATAATCTGTCAGGTATTTTGAGTTATTACATTTGCTTTGGTAAAGTATTGGCTATGGAAATGTGGGTACCGTAGATGAGACAGATTTCACCCTTTTGAATGCATAAATGCAAAGATGTAAGATTTTTTAACAGAGTAATTTATCACTTTTTAAAACTGGACATCTCCACAGATATTGTATGAATGTTTGCTGCCATTTTCTATAAAAATTTGTATTTTATACAATTGTCAAAGGCCTATTCATTAATTTGTACCTAGTTTTTCTTTTTTTATTTAAATGTCTATACTAGGACTTGGCAAGTTTTAGAAAATATTATGATTTGGGCTGTGTTATGTTAGAGATATTTAAGTAACAAATTACTAACTTACTCTTCAATAATAAAGCAGTGATTCATGATAATTTGAGCCCAAGCAATTTAACAAGTGTCACTGTAGACAATACTCAATATTGTCTTACAGTGGTTTTCATTTAAGATGGAGCAAAAATGTTGAAACCTATGGTCAGTGAAATTGCTGATGCTGGCAGGTTTCCAAAAACCATATAAATGTTGCCATATATCACAATCAGTGTTGAAGATGTAAGGGTATGGAATAGGTTTGAAATGGAACACAAACTTCCATAACCTTTGCAGTTTGCCAGGCAACAAGTTTAGTCTGTTAAAAGAAAGGCATAATTCTCTAATTCAGTGAATTTATCTCTCGTTCTGACTGCCATGTATGAAGTAACTGTCGAAGTAGACCTGTGTAAGGTTAGGGAGTCTTGTTATGCATAAGGGAATGAACCAAAAAACATTTGACCATATGTTCTATTTCTTGTTTTTGAGCAAAGTTGTCATGGTGTAGCAAACTGGAAATTAAATCACCAGTTGGATTAAATAGTTAACACGAGAGTGAGCCTACAGAAAGGGTTTTAATTGCAATGTAAATGACAATATACAATAATTTTGTCGACCATTTACATTTTGTACCCTGGTGTTTGCCTTGTGATGGTGACTTTCTTTTGTACACTTACTAACATCTGTTTCTCTGGAAATGTGTTCCTTTCATGAACAAATAATGGAATGTCATAACATTTAGATGTTTTGACACTGTAAAAGGTGACTCGGTCAAGTATGAACAGAAAATGGAGATTTGCAGCTTCTGTTTTACAGCTGCAAAGTGCAAGGAATGATTTTTACAGGTTTTACAAGCTGTCTAGTTCTTGTTTTTCTGAGGCACAGTGTTACAATTGATATCAGTAGCCTTGGAGGCGTCACCATCTGAGGATACACCTGTCATGGTATCAGGTTTAAGTCTAGTTACTGTGCAAATGTACATCTACTTCCACTAGTATAAAATACTGATTAAATTGCACTTAATACCATTAACTTTTAAAATTACTGATCAGGGCAGTTTTTAAACGTATTTAAAAATAGTTTTTGAATCCTTTAGTTTTGTTCTGCTTAGTCATGTTTACATTGTCTTTGCTGCCAGGTTTTAGTCTAGAAAATCTTTTATAACCTCTCATTTTCGATTACCTGTAGCGCTTATTGTATTAAAATTGAATTTAAATGGCTTCATCTGTATAGCCACTTTGTTTTAGCCACTGTGCTGCTAACGACACGGCCAAATTTGGTAATGCTGGCCTGCAAGTTTTGATATTGTTACTACTTGTGTTGTGTGTATTTGGGGCACGGTGCGCTGACATCACGTCACCACTAGATAGGCAAGGCGGTGCTCTCGTGGATGTACGCACGTCACCAAATGTCATGCTGAGTATAAACCAGCCCTAACACTCCATATCTTGGAAAGAATCTGTGTACAGAGGAGAATTTACTGCTTTCCATGTCCTGCTTCAAGAACCGTTTTCTTTTGTGCTTGACCAATTTTAAATAAATGGAACAGGAGTGGTAACAGGTCGTGTATCAGTTCTGTCTGGAGGATTTGCCTGCTGTGAGACCTGAGTCTACTTTTCAGTGTCTCATAGTTCAATTAATGTCCTCATTTAGATACAGAATGACAGTGTGCTGTGAATATCTTGTGATGCACCATCCTGACGTTCATATATAAAATAAATAAATAAAATGGGGTTGGTATTGCATTTCCCTGAAGTTATTGGCATGTTCTGGTAACGATGTGTAAAAAGGGTTTTAAAAAATTCACTGTTTAGTGAATTAGTTTAATTTGAGTGAGGCCTCATGATTAATGTGATAAAATTATTTAAAGGTTGAATTTCTTTCTCCCCCTTTAGGAAAAGAAATGATCTATCAAGAAATATTGCACAGTTCATTTGAAGCTCTGTTTCCATAAGGAATCGCCAACGGTACAGTCTGTAGTAGGAATGCAAATTTCAAAGGATTCTTTTGACAAACAATTGTCATCAGCAGTTGAGAATTTTAACTGACCAGCCTGCAGAGTTATTTTGTTTAATTGTTCCTCACCCCCCCCACTACTACACTTATTCAGCAACAGCAACAATTTAGTCTGTGCTGTACTTTTAAGACTTTCAATTTGGAGGGGAGAGATTTTTATTTTATTTTTTTTTAGCAAAGTCTGTTTACCGTTAGACTGGTGGTGAATACTTGCACTGAAGGCACTGATGTCCTGTATATACATAGTGTTTCACTGAATTTACTAGTCATGTGAGAAACAAACTTTACTTTCCACTATTAAAGTGAATACATGTTCAGAAGTGGTGCGATATCACTCAAATATACCCCTTCATTTTGCACATTTATCTACCTGAGATGAGTAGTTTTCTCCCAACAGAAAAGCCATGGCACTGTGGTCAGATTTGCTTTCCTGATAATTGGCTTTCTCACATCCACTCTCATTGGCAATAGCGGCAACCCCCCGCTATTTTTTTTTAATTTTTTTTTTTTTCAGCAAATAGATGCTGACAAATGAGGAAACTTAAAGCTTGAAAACCTTGGTATTAGGGCTGCACGATTTGGAGAAAAAATCAAATTGCGATTTTTCTGATCAAAATTGCGATTTACGCATTTTACTCATTTAGCTCTCATCTTTTCCAAATGGCGTTAACGTTATTTGCTCGTTCAGTCAGTACATGCAGTGTTAAAATGCCCCCTATTGGT
>JABJVR010000065.1:3923049-3948505 GCA_025773905.1 Chitala chitala
TTGTTTGGGGTATTTCTGGGACATGGAGCTAACTGAATTGGCTTGTGTGTGTTTTTGTTAAACCCGGTCCCCCCCCCCCCCCCCGGTTAACCCTGATCCATGAGAATAAGCTTGCTATATTTTAGTAGCATGATTTTTTTTTTTCCAGTTTGAAAACCCTGCCCTCCCCCTACCCAGTTATCTCCAAATGCCTCGCAGTGTGTGTGTGTCTTAGTGCATTCTGTGTCAGCAGCCCTTCTCTCGCATGCCCGTTACCCAGGAAACGCCCGTCTTCCTTTCCCGCACAGGAGCTCCGCAAACCGAGCTACGCAGAGATCTGCCAGAGGTCCAGAGATGCGCTCGCACTACAGGCACCCAGAGAAGCCAAGGTGGGCGGGGAGGACAAGAGATGCCAAGAGGCGTGTGGAGACCAGGCAGAGCTCAGGAGCAGGGAGGCCTGCCCTACCAAGGCGGCACCAGGCCGGCAAAGAGATGTGAGGCGACCGCTCGGACCCAGACCCTCCATGCCTCACACAGCTCAGGGCGGGGACGGAGTCCCTACCAAGACCTCTGTACCAGCCCCCAAGTCCCTGCCATAATGGGGCGGGGGCTCATTGTGTCTGATAGCCACTAGGGGCAGTGTACGGGTGGGGACGGGTGAAGGCACTCTCACCGTTTATCTGTCACTCTTTTGCTTTACCTGGTTTTTGAGACCTTCAGGTTTTTGGGGCGAGTTGCTAGCCCACATCTCTTCCTTTTGAAACTGGAGGTAAACTGGCTGAACTGGCTTTTTTTGAACAGGTATAGTGGGAGGAGATGCAGAAGCATTAGGAGTTGGAAGAAGGTGCAGACAGTGTACAGATGAGCGTTTTTAATTTTGAGCTTTTTCTTTAGGTTCTGTAGCTGATCGAAAAGACTGGCTAACCATAGCCTGTGCAGTTTGGATGGCAGTCGTTTCCATAGCTTCTAATGAAGATTGAGAATAATACTAGTTCTCTCCGACTTGCGTGGAAAAACTTCTTTTTTTTGTTTTGTGATTGCTTACAGAGGCAATTGTTGCTTTGCCAACAGAGTTGAAAACCAGCAGAATGGTATGGTTTCTATATCAGAAAGATGGTTAGAAGTTCTGCTTTATTCTTTTATGCTGGTTGGTTTTGAAGCACCTTAGGTTTATCTCACCCCCTCCCCCCCCATTTCCGCCTGGTGTTATAATGGTGAAATTGTCTGCTTTTTGCTAAATGTGTCCATAATTGCACATTGCTAAGTTTGACTTCTGGATAAGCTGTGCTGGTTGGTCTGAACCTCTTGAGTACCATTTTAATTGACTCACTGGTATGTAAACAGCTTACTTGTTTTGTGAATCCAGGAAGATGGACCTGTGGCATATAATTTTATATTTTGGACAGGATTGGTTCTCTGCAAATCTTTGAAGTGTTGGTTGATACTGTGGCCGTTTCAGTTGCAGGACTTGCATTTTAATTTAGGTATGGTGCTAGTGGTCATAGCTGAAGATTATTCCTTCAGTTAGTCTAGTACTGTATGTTGATGAGACCTTTGCACTATTTCAGCTTCTGTAGAGAAATTACATCTTCTGTCTTTGAACTCTAAAAGGGAAACTATAACTGGCAAAACGGAATTCAGTGGGGCTGTTGAACATGCTTGATCTTGGTTACACCTTCCAACTATGCTGCCCCCCTCCCCGTTTTCCTGAAGTTTAAAACCAAGAATACAGCAGAAACCATGTATGTCTACTATTTAAAGCGCATGCTAACTTCCAGTGCTTTGT
This sequence comes from Chitala chitala, assembly GCA_025773905.1. NCBI lineage: Eukaryota > Metazoa > Chordata > Actinopteri > Osteoglossiformes > Notopteridae > Chitala > Chitala chitala. The sequence continues at coordinate 3,924,815 of JABJVR010000065.1, forward strand.
TTGGGTGAGGGGGTGTGGGGGGGTCTATTTACCAGTGGAGTTACTGCCCACTCAACACACAGCCCTGCTCTGCCCTGCCCTTCCTGTGCGCTGCTCTGTTTTAGTTTGCAGGATCGATTTGCCCTCCGCCCTTTCTTAAAACCAATGTGATATCCCAGGTCCTGACTTTTCGCGTTACTGTGTCAAACGTGCCGAAGGCGGTCTGACACCGCGAAGATCCAACGTGCAGAATAACCGCGTTCTGTTTTGCGTTCCTGTTCGTTGATAATATTTGTGTATAGATTGCAGATGAGCCTGCCTGCCCCCACCCACCCCCCAACACGTTGCTCTGTGGATCTTCTGGAAAGTGCGATTCTGTAAACACATTCACCGAGTGTCTCACTGACGTCTTCCTGATACAAGGGGAACCCTGGCGAACTCTACCTGTGAAGTGAACTACATTACACTATTATTGCTGACTAGGAGACCCTGTAGTGTCATCACAAACAGTAATGGTAGAGTCCTCATTAGATCTGTGACGTTTTTCTCCATGCATCATACTATTAGAGTTAAGTTTGAAAAACTGACGTGCTAGGCTTGGTACTGTCGTTGTGAATGTGACCTCACGGTGTGGGTCAAAATGATGCATCTAATTCTTAAAATGCTATTTATTCCACATAATATAAAACTGTTTTTTTTTTTTTTTTTTTTTTTTTTTTTTTTTTTTTGAGAGAATAAAAGCATAGAAAATGTTGTTTCCATCCAGTATTTGAAAACTTGAATTTTATTTAAACTTGAAAATAACTTTGCCTTAACTTTTTATACGAGAGCCTATAGTTTGCTTTTCAACCCCAGACGGGTTACCGGGAGTGAACCACAGGCAGTGCTGTCACATGTCTTACTTGGCTTCGAAAAGGAAAAAGTACCGATCTGTAGTCAAATGAAAATGTTTTGTAATATACAGTAATTTTTTTTTTTTCCTCAAAGTTTTCAATATCTATTTTCAGTTTTAAAATCCTGTAAATGCAACTAGTTGATACTGTATTAAAAACGTGCACTTCTGTTTGCTTGTAAATTTGTAAATAATCAGAAAAATATGAGGTACCTTAAAGTGGTTTAAAACAAAAAAACAAAAATATATATCTATATATATAGATCATCTTGAAATATTGTTGGTCTTCAGCTGGATGTAGAATAAACTTTAACGTTTTCGTTTTGTGATTTTTGTTTTGGGGTTTTTTTTTTGTTTTGTTTTTTTTTCCCGGGCTGGGTAGGTTTGTCTACCTTAACACTGTTATGTGCCCAGAAGGTATGATTGTAAGTTTTAAAATTTTTTTGGTGTTGCCATTCCATGTTTGTTTGAATATTTGGATTTCAGGAATTTTTTGGTTGTACCTCGGTTGTACCCCCGTTGTACCCCTGTCACTGTGTTGCGCCAGGTTGCCATGCGAGCTGAACTTGACGGCCTGCTCTAGTCTTACGTGGCGCATTCCAACTCAAATTACACGCTGTGCCATATTGAGCCCTGTTTGCATTTATTTGTACATAATGGATTGCAAAGCACATTACTGAAGCACAGGATTTTCAGATGTTCGTTTCCTAACTTTAGTCTTAACGGTGTGCACGGTACAAAACATTTGATCTTATGGGGGAAAATCAGAGCGGTTCTTAATTGTTTAATTTTTGATTGTCCTCCCAAAGATGAGTCCCAGAAATAAGACTTTTCAGTTCACTTGTATTATGCAGTGTCTGACCCAGTGTGGATTTGCCACTGTGCCATTAATTTCTCTCATGGCAGTTTGAGTAGGTTAAGGCTTGCCACTGTTTGAGTATACTTTTATTATTATTATTTTTTTTTTTATCAGACTGGTAAGTTGTCAGACTTCGAGTATGTTAATGCCATGATAGCAACCGTGCAAGAGATTGTTATACAAGGCTTTTTTTTTTTTTTTTTTTTTTTTTTGTATGTGTCTAGTTAGGCATTAACAAATGTGATGGATGAATACTGATTGCTAATCTGTTTGTCATACGAATTGGATCTGGATCGTGCCCCCACCAAACCCTTTCCTCTCAAGTGTACAAGAAAGTACACCGGCTTCTGTAGATCATCACCGTACTTGCATGCAAAAGTGGAAACGGTCAAAACCAGCACAGGTGTGCAGCTGACGACAGTCCACTGTTTCGCTGAAGTAGACCAGAGCGTTTCAGAACGGGATCCCTGAACTGACACGTCACTTCCCCATCTTCCTGACCACGCACAGTGCTGGGGCTCAGTGCTTGGCATGGCATGATCTGAGATGGGTTTTCCCTGGATGACAGGACCGCGACACGCCCACTGGCTGAAACGGCAGAGAATCCAGAGGCCTGCTGTGGGCCGCCTTCCTGAGATTCATCTCCTTTCCATGGTTGTACTGCAGTACGCTATGAGCATTGGACAATCTTACAAACAAGGTACTGCAGGTATTTTCTAATGGACATATCCTTTGAGGGCTTTCTCCCCCCTCTTTACCCCCCTTAAAGCACCCCAAGCAACTGGAGTCAAACTTGTGTTGGATTTTTTTTTTTTTTTTTTTTCCCTTTTCTTTTTTTGTCAAGATGTAAATTTGTGTTTTGTGTGGGGTGGGGGGGAAATGTAGCTTACTGAAATAAAGATTTAGGCACTGTTACCAGCCCCTGCTTTTGTACTGCTGTCTTTGTAGGTGGTTTGATTTTAAATTGCACAAGTTTACAAAATGCTTGCTGTATGTTCATTTGCATGATTAAGACCTTTGTTTCATTATTATTATTATTATTTTTAATTTTTTTTTTTTTTTTTTTTCTTGGGCATATAGTCATTTTGTCTAATGCAGCAGTAGCTGTAAAGCAAAACAATGGGTTTAATTCAAAGTGCATATTAAGACAAAACATTTTCATTCATGAGCTGGGTACAGATAAGGCACGTCTTTTTCAAGTACTTCACGATTGTTTCAGTATTAATATTTTTACATATACAAGGTGCGTTCTTAATACAAAAAGGATGACTGAACAACTTCTCACCTGAAAAATTTGCTAATGTATTTGTAAAAGATACGAGTAGTAAGAATGCATTTTAACGTATGCGTAATTTGATTAAAAAGAATACTTTTGTCATTGCAAACATTAACATAAGCATAAATGTCAGTGTGCAGCCATGATAAATATGGAACGGTTCGATCGGGTACGTTAAATGTAACGGTCAGCTGTACCCACAGTCGATGTCAGGGTTAAGGCCGAGGGTCACTTGAAGCTGGCACCCTGCCACCTTGTGTAACCTACACACGTTAAGTAGCTAGCAGTCCATTCGATCTACATTTGTCAGGGTTTGTCCTATGATAGAAATCAGTATTCTCAGGTCGGCGGAATAAAACCGAAATGTGTTTGGGCCATCGGTATGACTGAGTGAAAGAGAGGTGAAATTGGCAGATTTAATCGGGTGTCCTGTGATACTAGGACAGCACTTATTGTTAGTAGATTCTCTAATACTGACTGACCTAGTTTGTGACACGCACGTGTGCTATTATCCTTGTAAGTCGCTTTGGACAAAGGCGTCTGCTAAATAAAATGTAAATGATCAGAGAAACATAAAAGCTTAAACTTATTTTACAGTCGATCGCTAATAGGATTTATTTTGATTATTCTTTCAGCTCATTCACTTATACGCTCCATAGGTTAATTGTCATCATTCATTGTAGTACTGTTTTATTGTTGTATTTTATTGATTAATAAAAAGAAGGCCATCAAAAAAATGAGAGAAATACCTAGTAGTAAATTCACTCTGGAGAGATCTTTCTGACCAGTTTATTAAAAAAAAAAAAGTGTAACCAAGATGTAGGGGTTAAAGGATAAGAACAATAAAATAGACATTTGTACATACAGTTCTAAAATCCTTCATTATTTGTGTCTCGACCTTAAAAAGATCAAATGTGGCTGTGTCTGATGATAAATAGTTACAAGTTCCCTTTTCATACTCCAAAAGGCTAAAAACAGGTTTTAAAAAGAGAGTTATACGTGGCTCACTCATTCTTTATAAAGCCTCAGTTTGTACGTGGGCCTCAACACAAGCTGTGAAAGCGGAAAGCGCGAGGCTCACGCTCTCCGATGCGTGTTCTCAGCGCCAGAGGAGCTGGGCCTTTTCGTCGTGAGAGTAGTACAACTAACAATGTATACCCCGTGTTATCTATTTTCTTAAGTGTTACAATGTTGCGGTGTTTTATTTTATTGTTTTTATTTAATATTTAACGTTAGTGAACATTATGGGAATGTTCCCCTTTTACTACGCAGCGTGGAACGTGGTACTAATGACCGCACAGAAAGAGTACTCCTGCAGGTCTCTCCATGTTTCGATTGAGTTTTCTTTCAACTGCAGCGTTTTATTGAAGATTGTCTAAAGTTTGCTTGTTCTCAAACTGTTTTCCTTACAGTACTGAAGTTTGGCCACAAGATGGCAGCCTTCTCACAACTGAACTGCGTGTGGTTTACTTTCAATTCCAATCTGTAGCGTAGGGGCATCCAGTCACGGGCCTGGAGGACCGCAGAGGGTGCCGTTTTTTTCTAACAGCGAATTCATTTAGTAGTTTATCAGTGGCTTAAAATCAATCACATTTTTACTGGTCTTCATTGCTCCTCATTTGCGTCTGTTTGCACTTAGTTGTCTAAAATCTGTATGGCAGTTGTCTTAATCATTTCAGACAATATGGGAGTTACAAAGGAAGTTAAAAGTGAGACTCTTGTGCTTTAAAATTTGTAACAAAAATACATCTCACACATTACAATGTAACGGCAGAAAATAATTTAATTCAAACCAGTAATCATTATGTTTAAATTGTAATTTAAGAAGAAAGATATAAATAACTTTATTCATAAAGGGGAAATTCTTTTAAAAAAGAAGCAGGTGCCAATGACAGAGTGCTTAATCAGAAGCAGTGACTTAAGTGATAGTTAACAAAAAATGGATTGAAAGATGAAAAATATACCAAAACTTTAAAAATTAGCAACAGAAAGTATTTGTCATGCTTTTAAAATTCTTATTTAAAATGAATAAAGTTTCTTCAGAATTTCTAGATTGACACAGTAATTAAACAAAAAAAATGTTTAATTGACAGTAAGGTTAATTAATAGCAGAAATTTACTGCAACAAAAACCAGCACTCGCGGTGGCTGTCCACGGCCATGATTGGACACCCCTACTGTAGTGAGTGGATGTTTTGTACAGCTCATCATCATCTCTGTGCTGTGTTTATACACCAGGACAGAAGCCAGAGGTTCACAGGTGTGTGACTGGTTGCCACGGAGAGGGAAATCGGTAAATGTCGAGACGGTTTCATCAATACTTGTATGACAAATGTTTAGAGGTAGCCAATACTTCAAGAAATATTCAATTCAGTGTAAATACCAATGTGAACATAAAAATAAAAGAAATCTTGCTCAAAACATGGAGAGACCAGCAGGAGTATTCTTACTGTGCGGTCATTAGTACTACGTTCCATCCTGCCCAGCAAATGGGGAACATTCTCAGAATGTTCACTAACATTCCCAGAACATTCCTGTTTTCTGTGTAGGTTCATATCTTGCCACCAGGTCACTGAATGAACATGCTCTCCGTGTGATCATACTGATGTAGAGAGACCCTACGCTGTAAGTAATGCAGGCCAGAGTGTAATGAGTATTTGTTAAGAAGGGATTTTGTGGTAACTCCTCAAGTGAGATACTGGACTCTAATGTCGTACTCAGTACAAAGGCGAGTTGACATGGTAGGTTTCTAAAGCAACGTGAAGCCCGGCACCTGATCAGGCTCTCTGTCACCATATCAACTGTCAGAACCACCACTTCATGAAGGCTGGTGGAGATTCTGGTTAATCACGCCACTGGGATGCTGTGATCTAACTGACCTCTCTGCTCATGCTGGAATAGGTGGTTTTTCGTGCAGACGGCTGTCTGCTCCTTTTGTATGCTTGAGTCTTGTGGATACAATGACAAGTCGAGTAGTACATCTAATGCAATGCAGTGATTTGTAGAAAGGAACAACATGTTAACCTTTTCAGTAAGTAGTTAAGAATAGCACACTTTCCTCTATTTGTCCATAAGTCAGACCACTGATTATTTTCTGTACTCCAACCCCCCCGGTTAATGTCTGCTTTCTGTCTATGGGCACTGGCAACATCAGTCTTTCCATTGATGGTTTCTATAGCAACATGAATATGTGCAGAATGTCTGCTGTGTCTTTGTTTTCCTGAAAAAATCTACTGACCATTCTGTCACCGCTTGTCTCAAATTTTTTTTTATTATACTTGTTTTAAAGTATATACATGGACCATATTTTATTTAACAGGTTATATTTTTCTGAAATTCTCCAAATCTGTTTTTTTCAGGACATCATTACCATTTTTCAAACTATTGTTATTCACTATTCTGGTATGGAACCAATGGTTAATGTTTTCATTAAGCAGCAAATACATTTAGTTTCAATTATTTTTATACATTATCATAGATTAATAGTATCTGTAGTCTTCTGTAAATATTATGCTGACCAGCCAGGCATTTCTAAACAATAAATCTTCCTCAGTTCTTTGGTGGATTAAGTACTCCCTCACCTGTCATTTCCATATACACATCTTTCTAACCATCATTTTTTTCCTGCAGGAAGACATACCTGGGCACAAATTTTTATATCACTTTACCATCCCACACCTCATGAATACAGATGGTGTATAGATGTGTGTGCATGTGGTCAAAAATCCGAATGGTGATGATCAGGGAAACTTCAGACACAGCACTGACCTTTGAGGGTACATTTGTTAACATCTTGAGATACACTGCACAGCTATTTGAGTTCTGACTCTTGCCCTGTATCTCCTGGGGGTGGACAGTGGGTCTTCATACCAGTAAATGGATACGAAGCACTTAGTAGGTTAGTATATAGGCAGACAGATAAAAGAGTAAACTTACCACGTTTTCATAGCTCAGTGCGCTATCAGTGTCGTACAACATTACTTTGAGCACTTCCAAAATAAAAAAAAAAATACATTATTTATAAATTAAAAATATCAGGTTTTTAATTTTCTACAGATTATGGGATTTTTACATTTTCAGAGAGGATGTAATCATGATTTAATAAAACAATCCCAAAACATTCTAGTACACATCAAATACTGAAGTGACCTGATAAACGGGTAAAGTTGTTTGGGCTCCCATGGATTAAACTGCATGAGAAGTAAAACATCATCAGTCAGGGACTGCCACGTCTGGTGGGCCAGAGGTCCAGCCCATATGTTGAGAGACTAGACAGAGTTTGCCTCCGTCCTCCTGTGTCTGAAGAGACCGTTTCAGCTGCAGCTCTCATGCCAACATCTTGTCAGATACAAAATGGTACCCTGGGATGATGCTCGCGTAAAAATAAGCCTCCGCTCCCTTGGAGGCAACAGCTAACTGGGTCCTAGCCGAGAAGAAGAGATAAGCAGACCTATACTGGTGGCAAAAGCTGGAGAAAGCTCCTCCCCCCTTCGAGACAGCGACTGTTTATCGTTTTGCATGTAGGGGGCCTGTCAGCTGCTGTTGGGATAAGCTAATGGGACAGAATCTGGGTCAGTGTTCTCCCAGCAGAACCGTTTCCTGTCCTTAGAAGGGCCGTGTTTGCACTGTGTCAGTGTGTCATATCATTTCACCCTTATTTCCTTCAACTGCCGAGACTCCCCACGCAGGAGAATACCTTTACCATGCTGCCCAATCAAACGTCACCGTGCCCCACGCTGCCAGTGGAAATTGTTTACCCTAGGGCCAGCAATTATTTTCACACGTTTAGTGTGTGTGTGGCGGGCGGGGGGTGCACTTACAGATGGGATTTCTGGAGCTCGACGGGCAGAAATTATTCTTAAAACTCGTAACCTCATTTCTTTGAGTAAAAGAATGTTTAAATTCCATGTTAATTTATATTGCTTACAAGAGTATTTAATTTCCAAAGCAGTCAATTTCCTCCGCTAGTAATGTCAAGTGACAGAACCCTCAAGCTTTTTTCAGAAACGCAACACATCCATCCCTTTACCGTGCTGCCAGTTAACTGTCCTGTTCTCCGTAACCAAACTTGCCGTGACCTGCGTGTGACACAGAGTCCTGCTAACCCAAACTAGCACTCTTATGAGCTTTTTATGAGCGTGTAACAGACATTAGAAGATGGAAAGAGCTCCTGTGACAGCAGTACTGGGAGAGACAAGGTGACTTGGACAAAGTAGATGTGACAGGATCACGGATACATAAAGTTCTGTCCAGATGCAAGAATCAAAAACCAGACCACGAAAGGGAGAGTAAGGGTTAGTAGTGTACCAAAAGTTCAAATTTTCTAGTATATTTACAAATAAGGAGTGGTATTACATTAGTTGTGCCCCTTACATTTTTGTACAAAGCATAGTACATGTATTTAAACATGAGGTCACCAGGAGTTTTAACTCCACGGCTGTAACCCTGGAGCCTTTAGTCAGGACAGCCAACATCAACACACTGCCGCCTGACTCTCTTGTCATACCTGTCAGCTCAGAGGTTGTCATTTGAGCACTCACTTTATACCCTAAGTCACCCAGAAAATTACCCATCAACAGCTACAAGGCTAGATCTACCCAAGGGTGCAGTTTTTCCCTGAAATGTGTGTGTGCGGGTAAACATTTGAATAACTACTGCATATAGTTAACAGTCTATATAACTGGTGGTGGGGGGCATATCTGCTACCATCAGGGTGATTTCAGTACTTAGCCAAGGTCTCATGTGCAGAATAAAATAATTTAAATAACAGCAATGGTATTCAAAGCTGTAATACTAGGGAGGAAGTCTTCCGGAGTGGAACACAGAACCATAGTGTATTGATATTACATCATACATGCCGACATTCAAGACAAACACTATGAGGTTAATCGATTCGCTCATTTTAATTGAATTATTTATTTATGTTTATTTTTTTAACTGGACCTCTTAGCGTTAAGTGCAAAAATTACATAATATCATTAGCTCGATTCTAACTCAACAGGACCCCTTTAATGAAAAACTGAGGAGCGTTTATCTCAGAAAATCACTGCCATATTTTTTTAAACCTAAAATATGTAACATAACGTTAACAACATTTTTAAAGTTTACAAACTTTTCTGTACATTTTTCATACAGGGAACCTCGTCGAAAAAAATCAGGGAATCCGATTTCTTGAAACCTATAGGATCACTTAATTGCGTTACTCGAAGAGGAAAAAAATATATTTCAGGGGGTCTCGTCTTATGTCTACATGCATTCAATGAAAGGGAAACGCTTTGAAATAAGCATATGGCGGACTCCTGATTTACAACTTTGAAGAGGCAGTAAATTGTTTCATATATTCTGTGATACTTGCATTTAAATAAAATGGTCCTCTGAGCACTACCACATATTAAAGTATTAAAGTGGGTGTAAGGCACAACACTAAATTACTATAAACACGCCCCTGACTACAGATACGACTAAACATTCATCATATTTATCTTTTAATCTATTTGCAATATGTTAAAACCAAAGGGATAACGCCCGCAGGCGCCTGAAAGCAGAGATATGAAAGTGAAATGTGGCGCCCTCCGCTGGGTGTAGGGGAGGTGTTTGTCTCGGTGTGATCACGTGAGTCCGACAGGGGGGGGGAAAATCAGAGGCAAAGATGTAGCAGCTGAGCCGATCGCTGCGCCGAAAGCCTGAAATTACAGTACCGCTTCTCACGGAGGGACGCGGTCATGGCGGGGTGTAAGTGAGGGACACCGAGGCTCCCCTCCACCTTCTTCGCTGCCGTCGGTCGGTGCTGATGCGCTTCGCCTTATCCTATGCATCGCAGTCCTGCGAGGGAAAAAACAATAAACTGAAGGACCAGTTAAATACAGAAGGAAAAATCCATCTCAGTTAAGTCATTTTAACGAGAATGGCGGACCGTGATACATTGCCCCTTCCCCTGGAGGTGCGAGCTAGACTCGCGGAGCTCGAGCTGGAGTTATCAGAAGGTAAGATGGGGGGGGAAATATTTACAGCTTCTCGCCTGAATCTTGTGAGTTGATGTATCTTTTCTTGACAAGGCTGTCTCACTCGGAGACCATATCCACGGCTTACTCTGTGCCGGATGGGAACGCAGTAAACACACAGCCACAGTGAATTTGTAACGTGCTCAGATACATAATTTCCTCTTGTGTTTCCCGATGCGTTCCGGCGTTGCCCATTAAGTGTCATTATTCCAGATAAGTGCCAAAACAATCTCTGACCTTGAGATTACAGTGGGAAGACGTGCATCTTAATTTCAAGGGAACCCGTTCTACATCGGTGTCTTATTACTTGTGTTCACTGATTGAGGTGGTAATTGTGCGTGATCGCGTTGCGGAATGTGTTTACTTTGTATTCCTCCGTTAATGTCTTAGTTACTTGCGTGTATGGGGCGAAAGCCCACAAGTGTGTCCATTACACTGTCGGATTAAGTCAGTTTTGTAAACCTAAGGCATATGTATGGGGGGGGGGGAGAAAAATCCCGATTCCTAAACTGACAGCGATCCTGATTCTGGGACCCTGTTTGGGCTATAAGGACTGTAATGATTTAGATTAAAAAACAGTTATCCAAAAAGAAAGATAAAAGCGTTAAGTCAGTATTATATTGGTGGGTATTTCTGTAGTGACTTCTAAGCGGTCTGTATAGCCGTTTAATCCTTTCCTGTGTGGACGTCCGCTGTTTATATGCAGAACTAAACCATTTAAGGAAAAAGTATCTGCATCTACATTGTTACACTTAACTGCAAGCGTACGCATCCCGCTGTGAATGACCGTCCCCATCCTGTTAGGACTCTCAGCCTTACTTTGATCACTAATTGCATTTGGCCACACTTTTCCCACTAGCGCAAGTTAGAAACGCATTTAAGTAAAACAATCGGAAATCCTCCAGCACGCTGACGGTGACCGTACGGCGGTAACGTGGCCGATGTTATGCACTGATGGGAGCAGCCATCTGCAATGGGCTCCCATCAAGATAAGTTATGCAGGCGTCTCACTTCTGCGGCTTTTTGCTTTGTGCGCAGAGCGGTTTTCTGCGTGAGATCAAAGCGAAGTTTTGAAGCGGTCCAGCGACCCAGGCGTCTTTGGCCTTGAGTGCTGTACTTGATCTAAAATCCGAGACGACCTAATTTGTTTTGGTGCATCAATCAGCGGACGACGTGAAATTGCACTGGTTACCAGTGGCTAAGAGGCGATCTCTATTTCACATAGCTTTGATGCTTCAAGTGCAGTTTATAACTTAAAGGTCTTACGCACGGAGGCGTCAGTAGTAATGTTGACGAACACGTGATTTTAACTCGTACGTCAGTTTAGAGAGGCGTGTCAACGAGGATCTTTAATCAAATCGGCAACGATCGTGGATATGGCGAGATCAGTATCAGTCACGCAGTCACTTTCGTGGTGAGAATGACAGCTTTTAAGATGCCTCACCATTTGGCAGTATTCAAGTTTCAGCTGGTAACACACCCATTGGGTGTCTTCTATAACTAAGGTTTGTTTTTAACTGCAGGGCTATGAAGGTGTACTCCGTACCATTAAAACCAATAAACATAGATTCTAAACTTAATGTAATTTTGTTTTTAAAGCTGCTCGGTGGTATTGGTTAAATGAGAGAGCACAACAGGTGTCCATTGGCTGATTTAAAGATATCAAGTGACAAACAGTGACTGTTTTAGTGGTAGTAAATTACTCCTCATTGTCTTTACATGGTGAAAAACAGACACTGTTACACGAGTTTGTTTGCCAGTGAATATTTGGAAGGTTCTTTAAAGTCAGTCAATTTTGTCAGGGCTGTTTTTAATGACTGTTTTAGGAAGGGAGTCCAGATGTAGCCGAATATGGGACCGAGGAGTTGGGGGGGGGGGTGTTTGTCATACATTAATGGCTACAGTCGTGCAAAAATTTTAAACCGTGGAAACACACACACGCACACACAATTTGCTATCATGGCTACATACTGATTGAAGGTCTCGGGCTACTGCTGTAACATCAATATAAATAGCAACCCTTTAACAATATAAAAACTAGCTGGTGCCACTCGCATAAAAAAAATCGAAACGTCTTGCTAACGTCACTGTTGGTTTAGCGTGAATATTTTAATGTTAAAATATTTAAAAAATATATTTTAGCGATGTCAGAACTGCCGCAAATGGCGTATAACAACACGGGCTCAAAAACTGCATTGAAAAGCGGTTGCATTTCCTGCGCACTTTGCACCAAAGAATAGGGGTCTTGTAAATCTCTGCACGTCTTTCTCTGACAACGGTGATGACACGTTGCATGTGGTCACCTCAGATTTAGTGTGAGCTGAAGGAAAATTGGGATCATACACTGTTCTCATCATTTCTGTGGTGCGGTCAAAAGACGTGCATCCAAAAACCAGCGGATGGTATGCATAGAAAGCTCTCACGTAGCATATTTGGCCAGGTTCAGGATTGTGTTTGCTGTAACGTTTGTAAGGCTTTGAGATTTCATGTGTTCTTTCAGGTTCCTTGTTTTTTTTTTTTTTTTTTTTTTTTTTTTTTTTCTGTTAACGAATTACTTCACTGTTTTCTCTGTCTGACCATAAATTTAGCTCCGGGTTTGGCAAATCATCTTGTTGCTGTTGTGATTTAGCAGAAGATACCCTTTAAACAAATGGAAATGAAAAGGCACCGAGGGGCTCATTTTGCTGCCTGTACTGGAGTCCCATACCTGCTTAGCAGCCCACCAGGATGTTTGATTAGCCAGATTTTCTCAACATTGGCTCAGAATAGTTTTGACTGTGTAGATTTTGTTTGGTGATTAGACATATTGTGGGCTCAGAATTAATGGGGTCTATGTCCACTTTCAGCAGAAATAGAGAATCATATGTAAAATGTATCAGAGTTAATACATTACACATAATCATCTTTCTATATGCAGAAACAGTTGGGAGAACGTTCCAGAAAACCGATGGTCTTCTGTGTTATTTTGAGTTTCTGTTAAACCTTCAAATGTTTTGTTCTCCATTCAGTGAAGTACGGCCGTAGACCCAGTAAATTGTCAGCCCATGATAAATTGAACTTGGTGTGAATCCGTGAGAACTTTAGTTTATACGTAAGTGTTCTGAGCAAAATCAAGGCTTTTAAAATTACAGTAAAACACAAGAGTACCCTGTGAAATGTAAAGAGTGTCAGGTCATTGTAGTCTAGGAGCACTCAATGTTATCTTAACATCCAAGCATCTTCAATGACAGAATGTTCTGACATTTTGGATGGGTTTTATAAGCTCGCCCCAGGCCATATACATGGTCTGTTGTTGGTTCTTGTATTTTTGGCAGGGTGTTTGTTTTAGTTCCCATCTTATTTTCCCGATTTATTTTAACTCTGTGTTGCATTATGGGATTTGAGGAAGCTGTCATGTTTGTTGAATGAAACTGGTTCAGAAGCGCTCTGTGTGTGTGTGTGTGTGTGTGTGTGTGTGTGTGTGTGTGTGTGTGTGTGTGTGTGTGTGCGTGCGCGTGCGCGCGTGTTGACACAGCATATTAAATGCTTGTTGATGATTGGAAAATTGGCTAATTGGAAAATTGAGATAAAAGTGGAGATTTCTGGGGGGGGGGGATTGAGAGCTCATTTTCACTTGGAGTGCCACATGAGGACGTGTAATGCTCACGTGTGTTTGGATCATTTGAGCGTACACCAGTTTCCTTGGAGATGGCACACAAATAGAACACGCTATGGACATCTCCGTATGCCCCTTGGTTTAGATACGGCCTCAACACACACGCCTGCAGGCCATTTTCTGCAAGGTGTTTTGCCGATATTTAAAAAAAATTTTTTTTTTAGGTCTACACATGCATATTGGCCATGTAGGCTGTTGACATGCATGTTTTGCTCTCTGGTGTCCAGAGTGCCTCTATGTCTTTGGTGTTCACTGGTGTGATGGCTCTTTAAGGTGAGTGTGTGATGTTCAGATAAGTCTTAATGCTGAAGGGTGAAGAATTAGTTCAAGATTGCACTTTGTCTTGGAGGCCTAAATCACTCCAATCACATCTAGGGTTAGCCTAACACATCCTTGAGTCCTCAGGGTTCTGCTCTGGATGGAGGGGGTGGCGGTTTTAAACAAGGAAAGGTTGACAGTGTTCCATGTGGTGTGTCCCAGATGTTAGACCTCGAACACACATTTTGTATGGTTCCCTTTATTTCGTACTAATTTGGCACTCGTTCTGTGCTTGTCTCCCTCTCATGGTTTTTTTTTTTTTTTTTTTTTTTGCCCTCTTACACTGGATGTCCTTGGTTGAAGTTAACTTTGAGAAACTAGTTTGAAGGTGCTTAATCAAAAAAAAAAGCCCCAGAAGTGAAGTTGTTCCTCTCACTCATTAGCTGGAAGTAAACCTTGGCACGGCCAAAGTGTGTTGCACCACAAGAGCTGGCATTGTGTTAGTTGAAGAAATGAAGACTTGTATGATTACACAATACACGCACACACTCAGAAAACAAAGTGACGACAGGACCTTTGCATGTCCTCCCGCTGTTTTGAGTTTTTGTGGCACTGGGTTGGCAACATTTAGGAATGCCAGGCCTTTCTTTATTTTTTGGGGTTTGAGTTGTAGATCTGGATTGTTGGCAGACAGGAGCATCCTACAATCGGTCTTAATTTCAACAGAGATGTTCTGCAGCCACCGCTGCTCCTAATGTGAAATCATGATTGTGTCTCTTGATGTTGTTGGCAGGGCAATGAGGATGAAGTAAATAAATTCATTTAACAGTAATTCTTAATTATACTGTACATTGCTTTTTGGCCTTTGCGCTCATTGTCACAGATCTTCTTTTACAGTACGGTACGATGACTGTAAAGGTCAGTGTGACACGTAATGACGTGACCGTTCAGCAGCCCAGAGCTCCTCCCTGGTGCCCTGTGACATTTGATGAGATGTTCGCAACAAGCATGGCCTGGAGTGAGCCTAGCGCCAGATGTAGCTGATTCCGTGCTCATGAATGTTGTACCGACTGTTTTCTTTAAAACGTTGCATTTGCATATATGTCCAGCTGTGCGCCTTCTGAAGCAGCCTGAGTGTCGTTTGTATGCGTTCGACAAGATGAAAGACTTCAAATAATGTAAATTTCATAAAACCTTAATGTTGTGTGGTGACACTTTCATAGTACAGATTTTGAAAGTGTATGTGTAGGAGGAGGATGAGTGGACCAACACATCAGCCCATCCCAAATTAACATAATAAAAATATCCTGATAAAGAATCAGTTCCCTTTTCTGTAGTAACATCGCCTACCTGTGGGTTTGTAAAATAAAGTCCTCTCTGTTATGTGTAGTCAGCTGCACAACGTTGTAAAATGTGCCTCATTTTTTTTCTCATTCTTACTTATTACCATAACAATGAAGCTTATTTGATAATGGAAAGAACTGAGGTGTAGGATCAGCATAAAAGCAACAGGTCAGGAGCTGCTTTGATTGCAGCTCAGGGCCGTGCTGTGATTATACAGTATTACTGCAGACACTGGCCTGGGTTACATGTGCTGGACATTCGCATATTAATAATGTGATGTCGCCCTGACCTGGTGGCATCTGGAAGCAAACGGGTGAGCCACCCCCCCTTCTCTCTCTCACACACACACACACACACACACACACACACACACAAATGCACACACACACACACACAGTGTCTAAACTGTGCTGGGCATGTCAAAGGGGAACCTTTAAAAGTAATCAGGTTGTGGGGGGAATGGTGGGTGTGACCAATCACCACGCCTCCTTTTGCGTGGCTTTGATGTTATTGTTTCATTATTCACTACGCCAGCAGCCGACACGCTGTACGTTACCCTGTTAATTCTGCTGGCGATTTCTTTTCATTTTACTGTTCTCACTGGTTCAGAGAAACCCACCTGCA
The DNA here is from genome assembly GCA_025773905.1 of Chitala chitala. NCBI lineage: Eukaryota > Metazoa > Chordata > Actinopteri > Osteoglossiformes > Notopteridae > Chitala > Chitala chitala. The sequence goes on from JABJVR010000065.1 coordinate 3,940,702, forward strand.
CCCAATTACACTGTAAGAACTCAAGGACTGGAATTTCACAGTTATACATACGCGCACACACACACAAACACTTATGGGGTACAGCCTACACACTTGAGAAGTGATGATAACTAACATTCTCTGAGAATTCCTGACAGCTTGTCCTGGTCTGACTTCCTGTAGGAGGCCCAACACAGAAGGAGAGTACTGTGAGATATCGGCCTTTGGACAGAGGCGGACGACCCAGACTTCTGTCTGTTATGGCCAGTTGTTGGAAACTTAATGATCCCCTCAGAGCGAAGTGCATACCTAGTTGCGATGCCCTGGTGTCCCACATGCCTGGGCTGCAGAATGTGAGCGCCGGCGTCTCGATCCAGCAGCCTGTTGTCATTGGCTACAGCCAGGAGCTCGTAGCTTGCCGTTGTATGTTAAGGACATTACACAGAACTCTGCTGTCATTCATTAATGCAAGCACCCACAGGCATCTTGCAGCTAACGGTAAGGGTAGATAACGTCTCTTCTGTAGTTCAGCTAGCTGTATATGGTATAATTAGCCATAAAAACTGTAATGACAAAGACTGTGTTCCAGTTTCTGTTTGTCAGTTAAACTGTTGAGGACAGGTGGACTGAGCAGACACATTGCCTTTGTCCACTTTAGCCTTCCTCATTGCTCCCTTTGTTCATTTACGGCCGTTGGTTTCCACGGCAGCGGGGGCTTAACTGGCTTGCGCTGGTTGTGTAGCGCTGCCAGGAGACTCTCCTCCAGGAACGTCCCAAAGTTCCTCCTTAATCGTTTCCAGTAATAATTAACTTGACTCTTATTTCACTATGAATGGAACTGCTTTGAGTGATCCGTCATGTAGGCCCAGACCATCCTGGACTGACCGAATCAATACTTCTCTATAGATTTTTTTTTTTGTAATGCGGGTTTTATGGGTGATGAGACGTGCTCTCACATAGCCAGCATGATTGGTAGATGGCGGGTGTCTGCAAATGCCAGGTACGCTGAGGGCATGCGCGCACACACACACACACACACACATACATACATACACATATGGGTTCAGCAGTGAGAAGGATGTCCAGATGTGAAAACGCAAGTGAATCTGAATTTTTTGTCTGGTTTGTGAACATCGTTTTTGCAAGCCCAGTGGCTTTCTGTTAAACTTGGCACAAATCTTTGTCACGTGGAAAATTTTGACGTAAAGATGAGGATGATCAGTTCTAGTGCTTGACACCACATCTGTACGTGAAGAAGAAACGAAAGAATAAGCTATCCAATCTGCCAAAAAAAAAAAACTAACGTTAAGTGATCTTCACAGCATAGGACTATACAGTACAAAGCATTATGGGATTTGCAGAAGTTATCCCTTGAGCTGGTTTTTGAGTTTCAGTTATTTAACAGCAGAACACCCTGAAGTGCCCTTTAAATGCAACTGAATGTACTTTTGGTTTATTTGTTTGTTTAATCATGTTTTAAAATAGTTAATGAGGGATAACTAAGCATTAACGCTTTGATCAAGGGTGGCCAACTGCGATCCTTCACAGCCTCAATGGGTGCAGGTTTTTGTTTCGGACTATTTCTGCTTTTAATTAAATCTTAATGCCAATTAAACATTTACTTTTTTGTATTATTCTCAAGAAGCTTTATTCATTTTAAAATAAGAATTTTATAAACATGACAAAGACTAATTGACGTAGTATTATTCTACAGGACTGTGGTTGGCCACCCTTGGCTTACGTACACATAAGGGTTGTTGCTACACCACTGCAATCTTGCTTTCAGTTTTGTTTTATTCAGTGTATTTTATCATTGCATTGCTTTTTTAGTATGTCATAAATTCATCCTAGGAGTGTTTTTAATTTATCTCTTTGCCGTACTTCTGCAGTTTGCATTTTGCTGGTATTTGTGGAGTTTTCTTTGACCTTGCTTCAGTATTTTTATATATTTTTAAAGTATAAAGTCCAGCCTGAAAGTGACCTGAAACATTTTATTTTTTTTAACGTAAATGTAGTCGCTGGTGTCCTAGCCCTTGAAAACAGAGAAGGGTGTTTCTGTATCTTCAAGAGGTACAGAAAGAATTGATGGGGAATGTACAGCTGAGCAAGTTAGGAAAGCGTAGTGGTGACGTGAGACCTTTCACTTGACTTGTTTCTCTATCTGGTGTGAGGACTACCTGCCCTCCAAGGTAAATGTTAGTTCCTCTTTCACTGGTTTCACATGTGGTTCACGCTGACCATTACACCCTACAGCCCCCCGTTAACCTGTCAGGTTGATGCTCTTCCAGAGGCACATCTGCTGTAAACCATCTTGGCACGTTTGAAATCCAGAGCTTCCACAGCCATCTCCAAACCCATGCAGGCTTCAGCCATTGACAAATGGGTTTTGAGTAGAACTCATTTACAATTGATAGCCCAGGATCTGATGGTGTCTGACATTTCAGTCAGATTTTGTTGCTTCTGTGTCAGTTCCATTATTTCAGTCACTGGTCATCACACATAACGACACCCTATTCTTTATGACTCTATCCTCACCTTTCTCACACTAATGAGTCTATTCAGGAATGGGTGTGGCCTGCTACCCTGATATCTATATAGTGATAGAGTCTTCCCCACGTCCATCAGACTGAAGAAGCCTTTTGGTAACCCCAAAATTGCTTATGACTCTGCCAGCCCTGACACAGAGCTGGTGTTGAGGGATCAGAACAGTGTTGGTGAAAGTAAATGATGTGAAGGTGCATCATTGAAAAAGCAAAAACTAATATTTTCAGGAAATCGTTGTCATGCAGCAGAGTGGAAAATATATTAAATTATTGTTGTTCACTGTAAATTTTTTCTTAACTGGGATTTTATTTGACTCTGATATTAAAATTTAAAATGAGGTGGCCTGTTTGGTGGACAAGCGACTGCTTTCTTCAGTGGGACCAAACTGGAGTAGAAGTTCGCTGAGCTGCTCATGTGGCACCTCCGCTCAGACGTTCTGCTCTGTTCAAGCAGCTTCTGGACTTTGGCCCGGGTGGTGGGGAGGGCGGCAGATGCCATCTGCCTCGAGCAGACCGCCGTGCTGGCCCGGGGCTGTTGACGTCACCGCTGGACTCCTCGCAGGAGATGATGGAGGCAGCGTTTGGTGAGGGTTGCGTCATGTTGGGCAGGCAACCTCAGGCCTGTGATTATTCTGCCTACAGCTGGAGCAGCCGTGGTGTGAGACCTTTCTTACAAATTGAGGAAAATTCCAGGGCCTTTCTGACAGAGATGTGGAAGTCTTCTGGACAAACTGTGCTGGGGAAGTGAAGTGTTGGTACACGGAGGTCTAGTTCTGTAACCTTGTGATACACGAAGATAAGCTGTGGAATATACTTAATGTGGAGAGGTGATATCCCAGCAAACACAAAACGTTCAAATAACGTTAGCTAAACGTTTAGGGAACGTTAAGAATATTTAGCTAATGTTATTTGAACATTTTGTGTTTACTGGGATAACACGTGTGGTGGAGACAAATGTGATTACACCTTAACTGGTGGAAAACATCAGTTACTATAGGGACAGGGATATTGGACCCTACCGCTACATCCAGTCACTGAGTTCACAGCTGTCCTCATGCCTGCTTTATAAGGTAATGGTAAGTCTAATATTATATTTAGTTGAGGTGTGTGTTTGTTTTCCCCTGTCCTGATGTGCTCATATCTGGCCTGTAGACACTTCTCAGCCTGACCTCCTAATTACTGTACTCAAATTATTGCCTCCACAGTAATTCACCATGCGTAGTTTTACAGGTGCTAAGGGCAGTAATTAAGAATTGGTAAAACCTACTCTAAAGCTGATCAGAAGTATGGTACTTCATCCCTCGACAATCTGGTGTTTAAGCCCTAGGCTTGAACAAACAATACTATTGTAGTGCAGATAATAAGATTAGCTGGTGCATCTTAATTCAGTTGTGTTCATTTGAATGATCCTCTGTCTGCAGATTGTCAATTGAGCCTTTAGTCTTTTTTTTTTTTTTTTTTTTTTTCTTTGTTTGGTATATATGAATTTCTGATACAAGTTATGGTCTTTTTTTTGATTGCAATTATTGTAATCCTATCCTTTGTACAGCCTGCAGGGTTTGATTGGTATAACGTCTATGTGGTTTAGGACAGATGCATGTGTTATTCAGCGTATGTTTTATGTATGAAGACAGTTGGCCTACACTACCACAAGCACCTGCTGAGGACTCCAAACTACATTCCACAGTGTGAGGTGTTCGTTGGCGTCTTTCCCTCCAATCATCTACAAATTCAGGGTTAATACTGTGTGTGGTTAGTTTAACAACTCAATCTGTACCAGGTATGTGACCCACATACAATACAGGAGACATAATTTTTAAGAGTCCTGGTTGCTGTTCCTCGTTAAAATGAAGACATTCTCAATGTTTTCTCTGGAATCACGTGTCAAGTGGATTGCTGTAGTACACATTCGTTTAAACCACTTAACCATGTTTAGTAGGTTTACAGAAGAAAAGGGAATGAAGGGTCAGTTGCATGTAATCTAAAGCATTTCTGGCAGAACTGGAAGCGTGGACGGAAGCAGGGGCCCCAGCTTTGGCACGAAAAGTGAAGTGATATAAACAGCACCGGGCCAACACAAAGACATTGCCAAGAAGCCGCTCTGATAAATTCACGATGTGAGGGCGAGCTCTTGGACTGTTGAACGTGTCTATTAAGGCATGGGGTTGTGAAATGCAGAGTAATCTTCTTCGGCATCTTATAAAATGACCACGCGAGTGCCTGTGCTGTCCACAGGATGTAAGTAAATAATCCAACCCGTTTGTGAAAGAAAAGACGGGAGACGAGGTCGGACGCCCCGGGTCCAAGGAGTCATTCCCGGTATTGATCCCATACGCGTGCGTGCCAACACAAATAAGTGGTTCGAAAATAATAGTTTCAGAGGAGGTCCCCTCTTCCTGAACCGTATCTGTAATAAACGCCGAAACCCTTGCCTACACTGACCCCAAAACTGAACGTTAAATATTTCCAAGGAAGATTCAATGTTTGGAGTAGGACGAAGTGACAGGCAGGTGAATTGATAACCTTATCTGCGTTAACAAAACGAGACGGCAACTGTAGCTGTGCAGATGGATGTGTTTTATGTGGCAATACCTCGTGTTCGCGTTTGACATTAGTAAAAGTCCAGGTGACAATATAGTTCTTAAATTAGACTCGTGTATCTTTATGACATAAAAATGAACTCCAAGAATAGTCTACATTGTGTAGTTACAAAATAAGAATACCGAGATTTATTACATCATATGAAAAGTAGTGATACGGGATATAAATGCTTGAATAAAAACAGTCCGCCTTTCCTACTATCGCAACGATAACAGATCGTCTGTCCTAAAACGGGAATTTAATTTGTCTGGGTGGGAAATGCGTATAAGTGTGAATAAAAACAAATTCAACAAAACATTTGTTGCCTGAACTGAAAAAAAAAATGTTCGTAAAGTATTCGCTTTTACTAAAACTCCATACTTGTATTTCGACCAGGATTATGAAGACCCAGCGGACTGACCGTAAATTGCGTTCAGGGGATACACAGTAAAGCTCTTGGTTAGCTCGATCCGAATAATAAATCACAAAGTTCACTTTTCCGACAAGCCTTATGTTTTACTGTTTTTTTTTTTTTTTTATGACACTACTACAAAATTATATGTAGCAAAAGATTTGAATACAAGCGGCTTTAAGTCTGATGCCATGTTGCCAATCGTTGAGAGTAGTCGAGAAAAAAATTGCAACTCTGCGATTCTTAAATTTATGACTTAAAGCGCAGATTCCATCCTTTGATGTGCACCCAGATAATAGTAGCGCATCGCCGAGATTTCATGATTCGGACCTGAGAGCTTCTTGTTGGCAGTGTTTGTTTTTGTTGAAAATTGATGACAAATGAAACCTAATCCGTCCGATTTGATTGTGTTGTTAATCCCGCACGAGTCGTTAATTTGTCACAGTTTGTTCGATGTGTCGTTTGTTTTGCGAAAATCATTACAGCTTCAACGTTAATGAGGTGTTGGTGCCATGTGACATCATAGGCGGACTGGTAATGAGGACGTTCTGTCAAATGCCAGAGCCGCCGGCCGACTTTGTGGGTGGAGGGGGATTAGACCTACTAACCATCAGGGCTGGATTGGTAATATGGCATGCCAGACATTTTTCCGGTGGGCCGACGCACTTTGGGGCCGATACAATGTATTATTAATATTTTTTTATATGGATCATTTTGGATTGTAGTTGTCCGCCATCTGGACCAAAGTCGGACCTGGCATTTTTTTTTTGTCCAAGTCCAACCCTGTGTAACATCAGTGAATGAAAATATCCTGTAGTGTTAAGACACTTGAACAATTCACACGATTTTCGTTGGTGTATTTTTTGGTGCGTCTGTTATTACGAAATACAGTTTCTGTTGTATTGGTTCTTCGCTGTAATTGCTGAAGGAATCGCGCGTAATTATATACAATTTGAGCTTGGCTTTGTGCCCCAGAGATATACAGCTACATTTTTCTCCTAGTTAAAGCGTGTGTAATTTATACAGTCCCAGATGGTGCGCTCGGCAATAAAAAGGAGAAGAATGACGTGTCGGAAAACGGATGTAGCAATAATGGTGCTTTTTTGCACTTTACTCCAAACTTTGCATCGTTTTAAGACTTTATGTGCTAATAAACAACGTGCACAGTCATTTTTAATTACGACAAGTAAGCCTTTAAGTAACTTAAGTCCATTAATAATTCGTGTCAGGTATTCATGCTGTGAAAAGTAAAGGGCTTTACTCGTGGTATGAATGAAAAACGTAATCAGAATTAAATGAAATTAAAACGCCATATATAATCTTTTCTGGAATCTGTTACAGCCTACCTTTTACAGTCTATTTGTGGAAAATTTATTTTTATTTATGTAGCACATTCACCACAACCAAGTTGTCCAAAGTGCTTCACAATGATAAGCAAATACTGACGCTAACATAATAACAAGTACAAAAGAGATTAGAATAAAAAATGGAATACAAACAAAAGGAAACCTTCGTCTACGAAATAAAAGAAAAGTAGTAGGGGAAAGCATGAAGTATAAATGGGTTCAAACAAGATATCGGTGGTGGACAGGATATGGGTGGAACAGGTTCGACTGCTTTCTCTACCTCAGAGTTGTCATGCCTGCAGGTTATGCCAGCTAGTCATTACTATTTGATTTCTAAAGGGGAGGAAATTCAAACTCAGGTTAAGGGCTGAACTTAAAGCCCACTGTTTACGCATCATTAACTATTATGCTATACTATGTAAATTACAATACTTCTGGTTCTATTGTATTGTCCAAGGTGAGTATTTATCATGATTAATACTTAAATAGCTGTGAGTGACAATATGGCTGTATCTACACTGATGAAATTTCACTTTGGCGGAAAGTCATTCCCAGGAGTTGTGTGAGGTCGGCAATTGCTGAAGTCTCAATTTGAAGTGATTAACTAGCCTGTAAGCAACTCCCTGGTCTTCAGTTGGGAAAAGTTGGTAATGAAAATGTCAATTCTGGTCTCCTACTTCAGCTGCCATATCTTAATTTAGAAATAGCTGATGGCACTATTAATGCTGCAGATTTAAAAAAAAAAAAAAAAAAAGCATTTCTATTTTTGCCCAAATGTCCTGGCTATGTCCTGTAAAAATGTTTAGAAAACAGAAGAAGGGTTGTAATGAAATGGGTACATGGTCATACTCTGTCGGGCCCCCCCCCCCCCCCCCGAGGGGGGGGGGGGGGGTGGGAGAACGCGGCCGGAAAGCGGGGGGGGGGGGGGGGGGGTGGGGGGGGGG
>JABJVR010000065.1:3956648-3976051 GCA_025773905.1 Chitala chitala
TGGGATGGGCTCCAGGCTTCCCCGCGACCCTCACCAGGAATAAGCAGTTAAGATAATGGATGGATGGATGGATGGAATAATTCGCAACATTGACATTAGCCAATGGAATATTCCTCAACAAATTACACTGATGAAATTTCCATATTAGTGTAATCCCTCTGATTGTACATGAGTGTGGTGTGTATCTTTGACATGCATGGTGACTGGTGATTCTGTATCACTGGGCTATGTAGCTGGTTCACTCGGCCAGACCTGATTTTGGGGCAGGACATCTAGCTGCCCGCCCTTCCTGTTTGGGCACTGTTCCAGGCACGGCTTGTGTTCCTCTACCTCGCTTCTGTGGTTTCTTTGTGGCAGCTTTAAGATAAACTAGCCAATGAGCCCTTTGCGCTGTTTAACTGTACTGTACAGTGGATGTTCCTCTAATCTGTTGGCTTGGCCTAGCCAACCTGGTTGTTTGTGCTGTTTTGCCGTTTTATGTTGATTTCATTGCTTTTGCTGTAACCATGTGCATATTTTGCATGCAGTCTCCTGGCAACAGTGTTGAGCATTGGCTTGGGAGTGCAAAGGTCATCGCACAAAGCAAAAGAGTTAGTGTGAAGCAGCTCATACCATGTAGGGTTACACGCCTACACCTAAGGAGGACTCTTGGTCAACTGCATCAAATAAAACTGTCACATGCCAGAAAAAACTGACTTGAGTGTTCTTTCCCCTCAAGCAGAACATTGTCACGTCCATGTTCCGTTTTTCCACCGTACCAACTTTTGTCTGCCACGTTTTAGTTTCGTGTCTCACCCCAGTAGTGGTTATGGAAATTGTTTCAACAATTTCAATTGAAACAAAGGCGTTTCTCTTATGTTTTTGTACATTCGTAGGTCCCCTCCCATCCCGTTCCAGGATTTGTCGTTCCAGATGTACTGGAACACAACTGTTTCCTCACCCCCAAAACGACGCATTTCCAGTGTACAGACGACAAGCTTTCCTTGAGCACTAATAATTCGTAGTTCCTGACAGGTGATGATCAGGTGTGTGCAGCACCTGGGGCAGTACGGTCTCTGCATTTAATGGTGAACTGGTCTTTGTTCTAGGGCACCTCGGGACCTGATCCGACCACTGTTTACGTGGACATGAGAGCCCTAAGACATGACAGGTGGGTGCATAGTTTGACCGTCACGTTCATTTACGCTGTCTTCCGATCCTTGTTTCATTATAACCTCACCGTGACCGTTGATGCGGAAGTCATCGTTATTGTCACGGTTGCTGTTCGCTTTGACTCGGGCGCCCACGTAATTTTTCATGCTTCAGCGACCACCCCCGCTGTTGTGTCAAATATGCAAAATGCTTGCGACGTCTTTCGCTCGGCGAGATCTGTAGATGGAGCGAACCTGAACAGCAGTATTTCCCCCGGAGGACCACGGCACGTGCGTGCATAAATCTGGCTCTCGCGGTCCCAGATGTGCGGGCAGAGGGAAAGCGCTGCGGTTGGAGAAAACCGTGGCTTGCTGTTCGCTCATCCTTATCACATAACAAGCGACCTGTGGAAGTTATAATAGGAATTTTGACGTTTGACATTTGGAGTGGAGACTTTTGCAGTGTCACCTCTTATCGGAGTCCAGGGAAGAAAAACTGAGTGGCCAGTATAGTCTGAGAAAAGAAGGTATATTGTGTGAAGCTAGCAAGTGAAGGCCTTCTGGTGAGCAAAGAATTACAGGGGGTAAAGTGTTACAAGTCAAAGAGACACAGTGGGGTGTTCTCTGGTTGCTGAACGATGGCCACCCTCTGCTCCCAAAAAGGGAGGTGTTAAATGCAAAGAACTGGAATTTCCCTCAAGATCAATCAAAATTAATAAAAAAAAAATAAATAAAATGCATATCAACAGTGTCTAAAATGTACAGGGAGGTAGTATCATTCTTGAAAGATTTGACATGCTTGCATAAGTAACCACCGCTGCAAATGGTATGACAGTAGGCCTCCTAAAGACACCGGTGTTGTTAAAGTGCAACGCACATCAGCGATGAGGACGCTGAACAGCAGATCGATGAAGCCTACCAGACAAATGCACGCCGAGTAATCTCTTTCCCGGCACACGGTATTGACCTGCTGCTGTTTACGTTCGGAGGGAAACTACATATTGAGCTGTGATGCATGTGGTGCTGGTGTTTTTAATCAAGACACCACGATTAGATGCTCAGAAAACCTAGTCTCAAATGGCATTGCAGGATTAGTTCAAGGATTTAGTTTTACCCAGAATGCCTACCACGATTATTCTGGGGGTAAAAATACATTAGCTGCAAAAGACATTTTATACAGTTAACTTTGGTTATGGTTGCAGAAAATATTAAGAGTTCAGCTACCTGCAGGCTAAATCCTGCAGCTTCAGTGAGATGGTGGTTTTGGGAAAACGATACGTCGTTAAAGATGGCCTGTTGCGCTGATCAGTCATTAGATTCAGCAGTTTGGCAGGTAGAGTATTAAGCCTGTATGGCTAAACACAGTGCAGTTTCTGTCGTTTGCCGCGACAGGAAATGGTGGAAGCGTTTCCAGTTTGCATGTGTGAGACCTGTGGAGGTCCACCGCGCTGAACTTGTGACGTAAAATATTTGTGTGTTGAAAGAAGGAGAGAAGGGTAAAGCCCCGGCCTCTTCACTTCCTAAATCCTGTGCTGCTGTTTTTCAGGGTTCGCCTTGTAGAAAGGGGTTCGCCGCACAGCTTGCCCCTCATGGAATCTGGAAAGGTAGGTCACATGATTTTGTTTTTGTATGAAGCAAGTGTGAGTTGTGTGTCCTTTGCTATGTCCTGGGGTGCTGCGGTGGTAGGAAAGGGGCGGAGACCAGAGAAGTCATGTGACTACTGAGATGGATAGGGTCAGAAGGTGTGATTCTGCTTAAAACCACCAACCTTTGTGTGGCTTGAAGGCTGAAATGTGACAAAGTGGAAGATAAGCCATGTGGTTTCGACCTGTTTATAACATAGGTCTAAAGCTGTGCCGCTAAAACCACCCAACCAATGTGGACAGGAAGCACTGGGTCATGCTGAAGTTCACTTCCTAAACACACTTTTGTTTGGCACTTCTCAGATTCTGCCTGGAGTTCGGATCATCATTGCCAACCCTGAGACCAAGGGTCCTTTGGGAGATTCACACCTGGGGGAGGTCAGAATTACACCACCGCACACCCACCTTCCACACGCATTATAGCTTACAGTCGTACGTGATCCCCGTGTGAAATTCTTAACTAACGGTACAAAACAACCAGTATAACAGTACAACCAATAAACATATTAAAATTGACTTTAACCCTGTAGAACCCAGGCGGTGAAGCAGAGATACTAACATTCTTTACTTGTGTCTATAGTTCAGTTCAAAGTGTCACTAATAAAATGATTTTCAGAGCTTCTACCAATCAAAGTAATGCATTTTTAACATTGCACGAGTGTAACATCAGGTATTGGCGATATAAATGCCAGTGTTGAACCCGAATGGCAACATGCCATGAGCATTTAAGCATACTGTATGTCACGTGGACTTCTGTAGTTCTGAGTTCTGGTTTAAATACCATGAGAACAAGTTGGAGAGTAGACTCGGAAAACCTTTTAAGATATTTTATCACATGCATATTTCTATAATTTCAATCTTTGTGATTTAAAATGAGTTGCTTAGTAATATTAAGTAAAACATTTTTAAAAGCCATGTTCAGGCATGCGTGTGTAATTGAGGAGCTGTCATGGCGGAACCCACCCAGCTCTGCTCCTTTATAATGAACTCTGCCCATAGATCTGGGTTCAGAGCAGCCACAACGCCAGCGGCTACTTCACCGTCTACGGCGACGAGAACTTGCAGTCAGACCACTTCAGCGCGCGGCTCAGCTTCGGAGACACGCAGACCGTGTGGGCCCGCACAGGGTACCTGGGTTTCCTGAGACGTACAGAGCTGACGGATGCCAGCGGCGGTGAGGGGAGCCAAAACAGACCTGTCTCTCTCCCTCCCTCCCTCCCTCCCTCCCTCCACGTCACGCTCCCACGGACTGTCGTCGTAAATCCAACTGATATTATCCTGGTGTGTGTCATACAGGAGGGTTGGTGGTAGACCTCTTCAATTGTAGGTGGCTCCAGGTCTTTAAAGTGTGACGCTTTTTATCACATTTACAATTTTGAAAAAGTCCGTGGCAAGATGAATGATAATGCTTTCATGTGAGTGCAGTCACTGTACTGTATAATCAGTTTAATATAGCAGAAGTCATGGTTGTAAGCCCCCCTCCCCCCAAGTTACTTAGCTAGTTTATTGAGCTTTGTATCCTGATGTTTTTACCCTACTAGCAATAGTGCTACAACTTTTGCTGTGAACGTAAAGCCGTAGCTTCATGTGTGTACAGAGAGGCACGACGCCCTATACGTGGTGGGAGCGCTGGATGAGGCCATGGAGCTCAGGGGAATGAGGTACCACCCGATCGACATTGAGACGTCAGTCATCAGGACCCACAAGAGCATCGCAGAGTGGTGAGCGGAGCGCTGGCCTTCGCTGAACATGCTCTGCAGGAGCTTCGTAAGCTGTCGGTGTGAGATGGCTCTTTTCTCCTCAGCGCGGTGTTCACCTGGACCAACCTTCTGGTGGTGGTGGTGGAGCTGGACGGCTCGGAGCAGGAAGCGTTGGACCTGGTTCCCCTGGTGACCAATGCCGTGTTGGAGGAGCACTACCTGATTGTGGGCGTGGTCGTGGTGGTGGACATGGGCGTGATCCCCATCAACTCGCGCGGGGAGAAGCAGCGCATGCACCTCCGCGACGGATTCCTGGCTGACCAGCTGGACCCCATCTACGTGGCCTACAACATGTAGCCCACCCCTCCCCCGACCCAAAACACCCCCACGCTCACGGCCGCTAACGGCCTACACGCGCCACATGGCACGTGTACTGCACCACTGCTGGCCGCCCCGCGACACGCCGTGGCCCGAGGAAGCCGTAGGTAGAGGAGCCAACGTCGGAGAAGACAGGTCAGTGTGAGGTGTCGGTTTCTGACGGCCAGTGAGGAAGGCCGGCATGGGCCAAAACGACGGCAAACTTGGACGACCCGATCGCGAAAGACACGGGAAACGAGATCCGGTTCGTTACGAGAGGCAGGTGCCCTGCGCATGTCTGGCATATCTGGATATCGCTTTTGAAGTAGGTGTGGCTCTATATTTTCATGTTACGTACGTTGAAAACGCTCATTTTTAACATGCCTTCTGAGAGGTAAGGGTATTTTTTTAAAAGATTTACATACTGTGGCAAATTGTATTTTGAGTTGGTTACCGTTTTTAAGATTTAAAGCGTACAAATATAGATATGTTTGGATACAGGAAAATGTCGAAGACTACATTTCAGTCCTTAACACTTTACGAAAAGGTACTTTTTTGTGCGTTTTCAACCATGCACGTAGAGTTTGCCGTTCAGATTTGTTTGCAATGTCGTCATGGTTTTGCAGGCATTCTAATCAGTTCATCTGTACTTTACTACAACGACGGTCAACACTTGGTGTTGCTATACTGAGAAGAATTTTGCATCATATCATGTAATTATGTACAAAACATTTAATTTATTTTTGTTCCAAATATAAAAAAGGCATTTAAGAATGTCTTCAAATATTTGATAATGTAAAGCCAAGTGTTATGTCTTGAGTGAATAGTATCACATAAAATATGTAAAGCATATAAATTGGGAACATATATATATATATATATATATATATATATATATATGAACACCTAGAACTCACCAATGAAAATGTTTGAAATGCAGTATGTCTTACTTGCATGGTGTTTGTTGTAAGTTGTTGTTTCACTGTCTGAATGAGAGTTTGAGTATATACAAGATGCCTTTATGCAAGCCTAGGGATGAGACCACAGACAAACGAAGCTAGGAGACACTTTAAATTGTTGGAGGGAAAAGAAAATCCCTAGACAAAGATTGCACCTTTTGGTTTAGCACAGCGGGGGGGAAGAATTTTTTATTTTTTTTTAATCTGGCCAGTTAAAGTTATTATTTGGAATTTATTTCAAAGGCAGGTGTAAGTAGGTCTAAATGCTGGAGTTTAGCATGTGGTGTTTTTTAATTGGCTTCTCATAATCAAGAAGCAGTCCTTATGCAGCGTAATGTCATGAGTTGCCTGGAAACCTAAAATCACGCTGATTGGGTCCTTAGGTACCAATCCAAGTCTCAAGTGGATGCGCGCGGTTTAAAGTACTCTTACAGTCCACATGATGCTAACAAACGCTTCACACATATTAAAAATAACAGTTGGTCCTCTCACCCTTTAAAAAATCGGGGCCATCTGTAGCTTATTTGAGAACTTTTTTTCCTTTTTTTAACAGGAATCACAACTATTCAATGAGTTATTTGAGGGGGGAAAAGGTCTGGAATCAACTGTGATGGTGTCATTTCCAAATAAAAAGGAAATGTCCAATTGAAGAGAATCGTTTTGCAGCGTTTTATTACACGGTTTCCATTCATCCCCGGAGGTGTCAGGCCACTCGTGTGAATGTGAGCTGCTCTGCACACTGTAAACATTTACCAGTCATAGTGAAAACACAATTAATGGTGCAGGTGTGCTTGGATCTTTCATTCTGTATGAGAGTATTGAGATGCTGGGGGTGGGTTGAAATACCCCCTACTTCAGCACGTTCAGATGCAATAAGGTGTGTTTGCCCCATTTGGGCCAGGGGCAGAAACTGTCCCATAAGCACACCTTCATGTCCATGCCTCCCCCTCCCCCCTCCAGATGTGGGGGAAGAGCCACTCTTACACTGTGCTGCAATGTTTATCACACATTCAACTCACAAGTCACAAATATTACGTTGTTATAACGTTTGCATGTCAGTCATCATGCACCCCCTTTACATTCTTTGCTAGGTTTCGATGTGACACCGTTTCGTACTCGTGACCATCCGAGAGAACATTAACCACTGTCAATTATATACTGTTGAAATATTTTTCTAACACGCTGTTTGTACCGTTACATCTGTGTACCACTGTCAACACCGTGATGTTCCCATCGCTATTGTGTAAAAAAATAAATAAATAAATAAAAAATAAAAAGTGAAAGGATCACGTTCTCCATAGGGGTTAGCAATAAAAGACTGTCCTGTTTTAGATTATGTACCGTAGAAGAAAAAATAATCCTGCAAATGTTCAGAAATATTCAGTTGTGCTGTGATCTAGTGCTCCTATTGGAGTTAAAACACTGAAATATTGTAAAAAAAAAAAAAAAAATTAAGTACAAGAGAGGAGGCTATAGTGAAATTATACTATGTATTAATTCGTGGTAATTGAAAATGAAACCTAGTCCCCTTGTGGTGCTTATGTAGAATTAACCCAGTTTGATGCCACCATAAGGAAACGATCTCTTTACTCGGGTGAATGATGGCAGTTTTGCGTCCGTAATGATGGTCGATGTTAATGGTCATTTTATGTCTGCAACTAACCCTGACCGCCCAAAGCTGCCACCGATGTTTGTTTGCAAAAGAGAGAGAACTCTATTCTCATCACCACCACTACGCTTTGTACATGTCATGTCTGTTTTATATCGAAATGAATAAAATAAAAGCTTTTATTTTTGTTGCCGTGGACACCGTCACTCTTGTCTCTTTCTGTGGAAGCGACTGATAACGCAGTACCGTTAAAAGAAATTATAATTAAAAAAGACCCCCGCTAACCCAATCGAAGCAAGGCTCCAAGTGCTGGTCACTTACCTGCATACAAGAAAGAACCGCTAAACACAAGGCGACTGGTTGGAGATATATTTATTTTTTCCTTGTTAGCACATAGAATAATTGTATGTTGGCAGCTAATGCAATTAACAGTAGGCAGAAGTACAAGAGGTGGAATATCACGATCAGTGTTCACAATGAGGCGTGGAATGTGGGGACTCCGTGATGTGGAATGGGAATGCCAGTGATCTCGTGAGCCATAAGTCACGTGCTTCCATCAGTTGAACCAAGGAGTCCATCATACCAGTGATAAAATATAAAATTACCAAAAAAAAAAATAATAATAAACATATTGCATCATGTCAGTAAGTGCAACCGTCATCGGACACGGGATTAAAAAAATATTGAAAATACACAAAAGCTTACTTTCATGCAGATATCAGAGATACTTCACAAACTGGAATGGTAATGAAATATTTTCCACTTAAGAAAATGCCACAAACATTTCCGTTCGTTAGGATGGACAAATATAAAACGGTTAACGGAGGGATTCAGTGGGCCGGTCTGACCTTCGGAACACGCGGCGACAAAGCAAGCATCCAAAACCGTCTCACTGCGATGTTTAACCTCCTGAAAAAGGAGCCATTTGCAAGGCAGAGACGCCTTCCACTTACCAGCAAAGAAGCCACAATATCTACATTATTATTATTAACGCGAGGAAAAGCAATATGTTCCATAACATGAAACTGCCAGAAATGAATTATTTACACGTAGTGCAAGAGATTCTCACGAACACGGCTTTTTAAACCAGTCGACTATGATACTCACAACACAGCGGGCTTCCAGATGAGAACAGTTCAGTAACCATCGTAAAGAAAACGCAAAATAAATGGTCAAACTAACCACTGCCTCTCAGTACTTCTGAGGCAGAAACAGCACTTTGATCTACCGTTTTAAAATTATAATTCTACATTTACATAAAAGGATAACCATAGGAGAACAAAAAAGCTCAACGACAAACCGTCCTGTAATGTGAACGCGTCGGATCTGAAAAACGCACGTAATAACTAGCATTTTTGTATAGTTTATATTGGTCCATCCAAAATCTGTTTTTCAAACCAGACATTTAGAAGGTCTGTCGTCATTTGACCGCGCGTTCAAAGTGATCTGAGCACTTGCTTCTGGTGATGAGAAACCTGCCCGGACGCCAAAGCAAAGGACAGAGATTGGCTAGTCTCTCATACGATGCAACTAACGTCAATCAAAATAAGACGGCGGAAAATAACCGCCCCTTTATTATTATTTTTTATTAAAAATGTTACAAAATTGTGTCATATTTGGCACCATTTCTTTTTACACAAGTGTTGATGTTAGGGCAAAAAACTGCATGTGCAAATCAGAAAACATCTGAAACCTTTAAGGTTCAAAGATAAGCCCAGGGAACCTTTTTCACTATGCACAAAGTCTGCCTTGTAAAAAAAGACAACACAAAAGATACGCATATTGACAAAACGGAAGATTTTTTTTTTCGTCAAGCTTGAGGCCAGACTTTAAAACCCTGTTCCCAAACACCATGGAGAGCTTTTCCATACAAACCTCCTTGCTCCTCTCCAAGCACACAGAAAATCGCTGTGAATGCTAAGTTAGTTCTAAAAGCATTCTGATTTTTTTAAAATCAGTATTTTACATTTCTTTTTTAAGAAAGGAAGAAAAATTTCTTTAATATTACATCTTAAGATCAGATACTTTTATCGTTAACCATTTACAGTAAGAAACGCAATTTTAAAAATTCAGGTAATAAAATGCAGTTAATGCTTGATGTTAAACGCTTAAATAACACATTCTCCAACATAGGTAGAACTAGAGGTTCAGTAAAAAAAAATTGCCAGTCTTGTTTTGCTTCTATTTAAAGAAAAATACAAAATGAAGAAATTTGGACCTGCTGGATAAAAACAGGGAAGGAAGATTTTCCGGCTCTGTGCATAGTTCAGAGTGTTAAACAGCTGGTGGAGGCGTGACCCAATGACGTAGGGTCAGAGGGCGTCTGCTACACAGTGACTGGCTGACGATGTCAGCGTGGGCGGGGCCAGACGGGCCCCTCACCTCTTCCGGCGGCAGGTGCGCTTGTGGTCTGCGTGCCAGTGCTCCTGCTGGCACTTGATAGAGCAGTAGGAGGTGTTCCAGCAGCAGTGGTACATGGCCTCCTCCTCGCAGTTGTAGCACTGTCGGGCGGGCAGACAGACAGCACAGTTACCATGGTCACAGGTCACATGTCACCCACCAGCCAATGGCTGACTGCAGTTCTGCACTCCTAATCCTGTCCTGTCATGTTACCCGGTTACAGAAAATGGCAATTGCAACGGTCTGATGTGTTGCTTAGCTTTGAGAGCACCGAGGTTCTGCGTATCAGACTCTTCACTCTTAAGAGGAAAGAAGGTTTTGCATGTTGACCTGGAATCTCCTAAGTGAGCACCCACACCTGGAGGCAGCACTCACCCATTGCTTCTTTTTGATCTGGGAGATGAGGGTCTTGTGCTGGCCCACCATCTTCTTCACCTCCTCCACAAGCTCCTCCTTGCAGCGCTCCTTCACCTGCTTGCACTTGCGCTCCATGTCGGCCTGCACGCCAGCCACGGCCTTGCTCACCGCCTGCCTCTTCTCGTCCTCCAGCTCCGCGCGCAGCTGCACACGCACCGAGCACGGTCAGGTGACACCCATCCGATAAGCTGACAGGCTGCCCCTTCTCCTACGGTCACGCACACAGGCGGCACCTACCTTCTCCAGCGCCTCCCTCACCGCCCTCTCTGTCTCCCGCTTGTTGTCCGCCCTCATCATCTCCTTCATGTCGTTGAAGATCTTCGTGTACTTTTCGTGACACCGGTTTTGACAGCTGCTGTCGCCGCTGGTCTGCGTGCCGCGATGCAGCATCCGCAGCGACGCCCCGCCAGCCTTGCGGGTCTGGGTGGACACTGAGGACTTCTCCGGCTGCTGGAGTGAGATGGGGACCTCCTGGCTGGAGCTCACCGCCTCTATCTCCAGCTCAGGCTCCTGCAGGGGCGAGCAGCCAGTCAGTGACGCTGGATGCCAGAAGCGCAGCTGTAGCCCGGCTGAGCTGCAGATATACTTGTCTCCACGGCGATGCACGTGGTCCTGCCCAGGCTGCACACTCACCTCTTCTTTAAGTTCTGTGGCCTGCCCACGCCGGGCCTTCTTGGCCTTGGGCTCCTGACTCTGCTTCAACTGCAGACACACCACAGAGAACACAGTCAGACCTGTTGCTATGGCTACAGCCACCATGCCTCCTTTGCATCAACACTGGCTATGTCATAGGGCTGCAGGCAGGTTAAATGCGACTTGCATTCCTTGGTGCAGTTCTCTGCCTTCCATTTAAAATTAAAATGCAAATGACAAAGTCCATAAGAGCTTTTATGTATTTTTATTTAATTAGGCTTTGAAAGTGAGTCGCATGTCAGATAGATGGAGGGACTTTTGGTGGGTTTATAGTACTTGAATTTCCCTGAGTAATTCACTTGCCTCCTAATAGCACTGATTGTCACAGTTAATTATTGGAATTCACCATAAGAAACTCCCATGGCACTAAATTTCTCGCTGCAAAAACAGAAAGCATGATGCAATAAAACCGGAAGCCCTGTAATTGTTCTTGGTTTTGACCACTAGATGGCGCTAATAACTGCTAAAAAAAAAAGCGGTTTGTGCTTGGCCCTTGACAAAGGATGTACAGCACAGACATAAAGCCTCCTTCCACAAGAAACAATAACAAATGCTCATTACAGAAATGTGTCAACGTGTGCGTGTGACACAGGGATTGAGACACTCAGACCTGCTCGTTGCTGGTGGAAGAGATGCTGGACTCTGGCTCCTCCTCTGCACGCTCCTCCGCCTTGGGCCTCTCCCTGTCCCGGTCCTTGTCCCGGTCCCTCCAGAGGCGGCCCTCACGCAGGAAGCGCTGGTGCAGCGCCAGCTCCTCGCATGCTTTCTTCCAACCCGTGCTGCGCTTCACCTGCAGCTGTTGCACACTCACTGTGATGTCCTGAATGTTGTCCAACGGAATCCAGGCCCTGTAGCACACAGGGGTCACACACGCTAGGCTCCCACACCCGGCTTTACACAGCACCCCCCTCGTTAAAGCGCACCAGTTCAGTAGCAGTCCAATGGGATACCTTCTTATTAAGAGGTGAACACTACAGTGACAGTTCTACAATTTAATTGGTTGAAGGGCGTTACTTGAAGTGTGCCAATCACATGAATGACACGGTCAGCCTGAGCACTAGAAAAAAAGGTTCCGGCGCGTTTACCTTTGGTGCTGGTGCCCGAAGAAGCGGACGTCGACCTGGGTTTCCTCCCTCTGCAGGACCTTGGCTGGCCAGTACCCGAAACCCTTCATCCTAGCCCACACCACCTCATGGCTGGGCACCTGGAACAGACCAAGAGTCGCTTGCTTGCACGTCTGTTCTTAGACCCGCGCCCGCAGCCAACGCTGCGACGTCCTTGACCGTCATCAATCGGCATCCCTCTCAACGACTTGTCAACAGCTTGCATGGAAACCTCACGCCGCCCACCAGCGTTCTTAGTGTTTGAGTGCAGACTGCACTGTCACGCAAGTGCTTTTGAAGAAGAAGAAACATGCACACCTGGTAAGCCCTGCCCCGATACTCACGCAGGGATAGCAGAACCAGTTCTCGGGCCGGGCGTTGGACAGTAAGAAGCAGTTCTTACAGAGCTGGAGTTCATTCAGCTAGTGAGTGAGACAGAGAAGGTCCATCAAAAAAAAAAAAAAAAAAAAACAATACATACCGCACACAATTCACAGCGCAATACATCCTCTTGACACTGGTGCACTATGGCACACAAAACCTGTGAGTCAACTCACCTCATGACACGTGTCGCTGTACAGTAATTTCGCCATTTCTGCCTGATCGCTACGCACTGCAATTCAAAATGAATTACCTTTGTTTTAAACAGAAAACAACAGTGGGAGGCTGCCAGCTCAGAATAAGAACCTTCTCACCTCCAAACAAAATGGCCGTGTTGTGCACGATGAGCTGAGCGTCTGCCTTGAATTCGTCGAAGCTCTTATACTTTCCTTCTGTGAGGTTCTGCACCAGAAACACAAAAGGCGTCGTTTCCAGCCAGACTCAATCAGACTGGGCTGCAGTGCCCCTCACGGCCACCAGATGGGAATGCAACACCATGTTTGATTCTAGAGGACTGGCTACATGTTTATGTCTTGCCGTGCATTTTGTGGGCATGTACCGGGAACTTTCTACACATGATAACTGCAGTCCCTCTCACCTCCTGTATGGTGGAGACGTCCAGTGCTGTGTGGATCAGCATTTTGTACATAGGATGTTTGCTGTCCTTTCCTTTCTTATTGAGGTCCACCGCCTGCGAATGAAGACACACTATTGATCAAAACAGAACGCCAATCAGGGCAGCTCGTTTATTAAGTCCGCGCAGCCGTTTCTAGAAGCAGCCTTGCATACCTGCTCAAGGTAACGCGTTTCAGAACTCTCTGTTCCGGAACACAACGCAAACGTCTCCAGAGCATTTTTACCTTTCAGAGTTAACGAGCTCGGGAATAACTCACAGCTGGATTTCTACCACGCTTCAAAGTATCTTTTCAAAGAACCCCCCCCCCATTTTGAAGCACCCACCCTCTCTTTCATGCGCTGCACAATGAAGCGCAGGTATTTGCTCATCTCCTGCTTGCTCAGGTTCTTCTTCTTACTGCCCTGTAATAAAAAAGGGTGGGGGGGGAAGCAAGGCAAAGTTTAGCCAAAACCCCCAAACCCCCAGCAGACACAACCCATAGGCACTAAGCTGTCAGAATACTGCACACACATATATTTGGTGTGCCCTGTGCCCCCCCCCCCACCTTGCACACGGCACACTGCCAGTGCGCCCCGGCGTCGCGAGGACGGCTCTCCTCGGCCAGGCAGCGCAGGTGGAACACACGGAAGCAGCCGTCGCATTCCAGCACGTCCCCCGGCAGGTGGCACTCGAAGCAGTACCAGTCGTGGCTCTCCGCTTCCCAGTCCTGAAAAAGAGGCCGCGGCGTAACTGGCGCCTTGAAACCCCGCCTCCCCCAGTAAATCCCGCCTCTCACTGACTCCATTTTTAATCTGCGAGATCCTTACAGGGTATACTCCCTACGCTCAAGACATGCCACCCCCTCTTCTGTTTGCCCCTCATTTAAAGCGGCACGTCTGCTCTCACGGGACTAAAGGTGTCGTGGCAAACAACGCTGATCCGTGTGTGAGAACTCACCTGTTAGCAGCCACCGCACCACACAAACACAGCGCCGGCTGTCAGGCTGAGTTAGATGTTTAGACAGGCAGCACTTGTCTAGCAAACAGGCCTTCTGAGAGCGACTCAGACGAGGCCCACAAGGTTTAGTTTAGCTCCAAGGCTTCTCCTAATTGCCAACACACAATGTCCGTTTGTGCCAAGGCTGATGATGACCCAACCGGTCTTACCAGCACACATTTATGACGTTTCTTCTTTGGGCGCTGGTGTTCATTTTAAGATTGTGACCCGACTGAATAATTTAAACGATGACAACATTAGTGTGTGTTTCCATGCTGCAGCATTAATGGCAATCAGCAACTGCATCCACTGGAGTAACTAAATCCCCAACTGGTACAAGGCAGCACCTGGTTTTGGAAGAGCTGGCTGTCACTCTCAACAGCAACGTGGGCAGACCTTGCCCTGACGCACCCCTACAGAACTGGTTTTCCATCAGCTGCTTTTGTCCTGAGAATAAAAGGAGGCCCGTCCTGCAGGGACAGAACCGGCTCCACACTTAGCGAAACGTCACGCCTCATGCAGGTGTGCACTCCTACAGTTACAGCTCGGTCCGTGCTGAGAGAGAGCTCAGCCTGGCCAGGTCTGCTCCACTGACTCCATAAGGCCAGCTGGATGAAAGGGAGATGAGTGACAGGGTTGTGACTCCGGACACGAGAGGAACCCTACCTCCTTAGGAGGGCCCGAGCATTGGTTTTGTTTGGTTCTATTGGTCCAGCCCAAACTCAAGCCTGCTCCTGATTCAAATCTCACAAGGCGATTTCCTGCAATTCCACACGTTAGGCTGTGTTTTCCTGCCTCTCCTAGGTCTCTGCCTCCCTTAGGCATCACACCTGCGCTCTTCCTGTTGCACTCCTACCATGGAAACGCGGTACGTGTTTAGCAGCCCGACGCCGCAATCAGGCAAATGTGACCCATTGGCTGGGCTACAGAGAGCATACCCTCATAAAGGGAATATGGGCGATATCGCACGAGTGTAAGGGTCTCACCCTGGGACACACAGAGCAGGGATAAAGGGTTTTCTCCACAGCAACATGGTTAACTTCCAAAGCACCGGTGCAACATGTGACCACTCCCACAGTCATGTGTATATAAACCTCCAATCTCATTGAACCTGAACAGATCCATTACCAGCCTGGCAGCTTTATCACAACATGCTGAAAAAACTTTATACACTAAAACATCAAACAAACTGGTGCTTTTTAGACTGTGACTATTGCAATTATACTTTGTGTGTATAATGTCCTCCTCTAAAGTGGAGAAATTTTTGTTTTGCCTGTTCACACGTTCTAGTTTTCATCATCTTCAGAAAGGTACCTGTGATTAAATGTACTGAACAAAATACTTTATTCTTACTTCTTACAATGTCCTTTCAGTGGTCCATGCAAAACAGGCACCACCTGGAGATGAGCTGCCAAGGTGACTGAACAAATGATAAAGGATCTGGAATGGAGGTTTCCATGGGAGCCTCATGGGACTCAACCCAACAGCTAGGATTTATTTTCGGTGCTGTGGGTGGGCATACAAAAAAAAAAAAAAGCAAAAGAAATCTGATAATGAAATAACAGAATTTAACCACCACCCATCCCTTGCTCTGTACATTTTTTAAATGATACCGTGACCTCATTCATTATTGATGTTCGAGTTTGAGTTCTCTTACTGTTGTAATCAACCAGAACATGGTCCAATAATGAGTAAGGTGTGCTGCATTTGGGTGGTAATGTTTCAGGCATTAAAGTGGGATGAAATGTTAGCAACTCCTCATTAGGCAGAAGGCAGATCAGGCTTCAAACACACGAGGAGAGCACTTTACTGGAAACACTGATTAATGGCCATCATGACTGTTCAGAGCTTTGGTTACTGTAAACCCTCAGTCCTGTACACACTGCATTTGGGTGTGTGTGTGTGTGTGTGTGTGTGTGAGAGAGAGGGAGAGAGAAAACAGGAACACAAGGAAGCTGCACATCACATTTCAGCACAAGTAACTGATCCCTAAGAGGACAACAGCAGGTGGCCCAAACACACATCCCACCCCCCAAGTCCTAAATCCAACCAATCACATGCCAAATAGAGGTGATAGACAGACTACAGCTACCATTAGCAACATGGCTACATCTACATCACTCGCGCATACATGCTTGCTACAAACCTCTGTCCGTGTTGGTGGTGACGGCTTTCGAGCAGACAGGTGCTCGTGGACAGATTACGCATCGTTACATTAGTAAACATGCGTGTTCTGCTCACAAAAGTATTACGCGTTTCCTCACTACAGCAATTCCTTAACTATTAGGACTTTTTTTTTTTTTTTTTTACTGTCCACACCCATTTATGATTTATACTGAGTTATCAAGATAATTGGATTGTGCATTTAGAACTAGCAACCATCTGGCTGCAGCTTCCTACTACCCGGAGTCCACTGTGCCGCCTGCTTCCCAACATCACACAAGCAGATAAGTAGCGAGCAGATATCTCACCGGCGGCAGCTAGCGCATTCCGCAAGAAATAAGGACGCTAAAACACAGCACCATGGGACGTGTGTCACGTCAGCTCCGTGACGTGACATAATTCCCGTCTACTGCTACGGCTTAAGCTCCTGTTCGGTTCACAGGGACCTAACACGGGACTTAACACCATCCTCTATCTGGATAGGAGTCCGTGGGATCGGTCTTGCTACTTATTCTGTGCCAAGTTCAGAAGTTCTTGGATCTCAGTGAAGCGGGCATGTTAAGCACCGTGCACTCCACTCATAAGCATGTCAGTTAAAGGCACAATCCGTTTATATGCACGCTGTCCTATTTTAACTCGCTAAATTTAGCTATTTTTAAACTGTTTATAAGAGGAGGTTTATTTATAAGGTGCCAGTCAAAGTGTGAGTTCCAATTATAATCATGTTTTTTTTTTTGTCCAGACCACCTAGCCAAACTACTTCCACATATTTAATTAATTTAATTAGCCATTTAGCAGTCACTTTTATCCAAAGCGACTTACAACATTTCGTATCTATTACAATGACCTAGTGCAGGGTGTCTTGCTCAAGGACACACCAAGTGGCTGGGCTGGGATTCGAACCAGGACACTTCTGCATCCCAGCCTGATGTTCTACCCATTGACCCACCTGGCCACTACATATAAGCGTCAGTATCCAACAGTAAGGTCACCTAATGCAACACAGAGATTAAAAAGCTAACGACTTCCTTAATATTATTTTATTATTATGAGTTATATTTTTAGAAACGTCTCTGATGTCTCCTCTGCTTGAAGAAAACAGAACTGTCAAAAACAGACAGAAGGAACTGTCCTTATCTGAAAATGATAATGTTCTAAAGAAACTTGACCACAAACTCAGAGTCAGAATGAACTGATAAACAGCTACACTGCTCAGCCAGAGATGTATGATCGCTAATTTCACATGACAATACATATTGTGAGTGCTGCATTATTTAATGGGTGCCGTTGAAGTACATATGTAGACAGTAATATGCAGAATGTTGCTCAGAAGAGAGACTTTTTCAACTATATAAATTTATCCTGTAAATATTAAGACAACTATTGTATGTATTGCAATAATTTTTATTAAACATTTCGTTGTGCATTCTATGTGCTCGAATATACCAAAATGTATGGCTACTAATCACTATCAGTTTGCGTTAGCTAGACCCAGCTATGTTTATAAACACACTATGGTTATATGCATAAATTCTAGTCTGTCCGGAGGGCATGCATATAAACGGAGTGCAACGTAACCAGGTTGCAGTGCCTTCTTTTCTGAATTCCAAAACAGATTCAATATTATATAAAGTTGTGCCATGTTCGTGACGGAACTGATTTGTTACGGAATGATGTTAGTACAAGAAAAAACTGTGAAACAAAAAAAAGCCAAAAAAAATCATACGTACCCTTACCTTACCCCCTTCAGCCATCTGCTCCTGTGATTGCAAGTGATCCAAAAAAACATGGTTTTAAAATTGTGCTAAGGCAATGACGCACAGGCCTTATGGGATCTGAGGTTCTCATTGTGCAAAAGGTCTGTGTTCAAAAGCATAAACCGCTGTTAGATCCCTGGGAATTGTAGTCCATTTCTTGGGTAGTATATGTGTGGAACTGTACAATGTTGAGGTTTTGTGGGACCACTTTATACATCTGGAGAAGTAGGTAAATTGAGGTTTTGGGAAGTTCATTTTGTACAAGTGGAAAAAAACAACCAAAGGTTGCCTAAAGAAACATTTTGTGCCACTAATTTCATTTATGCATGATGTATGACTTGTTGATGGAAGCATGACGAGAAGTGACTCTTTTTTGTGCAATAAAAAAAAAAAAAAAAAGTTTAAACATTTTTAAGGTTTACCAAAAAAACTATCAAAGCTTAAAGCATCTAATGGTCATGACTGCAACCAACATATGAAAATTTGTTAGTGAACTCTTCAAGTATGCATAATGATGAATTTCCAGGATTTTTTACCTACTAGAAAACGTCACTAAGCAACTGAAGGTCATCAGTGAGTCTAACGTATGGACTCTAATGGATGATGACATTGTGACACCACATCCAATAGCATCTGGTTATTTGCTGCTTACAGGAAACCAATTTCTCCCTGCTGACTGCTGTAGGTACAAAAAACTGCCCTCAGTGTAAAAACAGGTGGTGAAGCATAACTATCGTGATGGTCAAGACACCGTATCAAACTGGTCTCAAAGCCAGCAGAATGCCCCAAGGCTTCCAGCCAATTAGAGGCCTGGAGAGTGGAGTGATGGGCAGAGCTACTGGAGATTGACACTTCACAACTCTATGCTGCTGTTACGGTGTGCTCAGTGGCAAACGGCTGAAAGACAATAAGCTCCTCCCCTTGAAACAATGGAGGTGGGGCTTACCATCTCATCCCCGGGGAGCCAGTAGCCCTCCTGTTCAATGCCAGCCTTGGAGCCCTTGCAACCCACAGTCAGGGTCTCCACCACCAGCCCATCTTTAACTGCCAGGCCCAGCTGTCGTGCCGTCTCCTTGGGGTGGACCCCGAACACACGGCTCAGGTACCTACAGGAGGAAGACACTGAGTAATTGTGTCTCTGTGTGTGTGTGTGTGTGTGTGTGTGTGTGTGTGTGTGCTTCTCCATCAGAGGTGAACAAATGCGAGCATTTTCATTAAACATTTTCACAGTTTAGATACTGTCTGCTATTGCATGGACATTATTAATGCACATGGAACAAAAACACATTTGGTTTTCCATCCATCCATTATCTTAACCGCTTATTCCTGGTGAGGGGAAGCCTGGAGCTCATCCCAGGGCACATAGGGCGCAGGGCAGGGGACACCCAGGGCGGGGCGCCAACCCACCACAGGGCGCACACACACACACAACGGGCAATTTGGACACACCAATCAACCTAACCTGCATGTCTTTGGACT
>JABJVR010000065.1:3976151-3996413 GCA_025773905.1 Chitala chitala
CCAAGCACAGGGAGAACATGCAAACTCCACGCACACAGACCCAAGGTGGGAACTGAACCCCAGGCCTGGAGGTGCACGGCGACAGTGCTAACCACCACGCCACCGTGCTGCCCGATTTGGTTTTCCATTATACAATTAATAGAAAAACTTCACTTCAATCACAGACAATTCATTAAGAACCAGACTGGAAAGAGAGGAAGCAAAATGTCTGATAACAGTGGCTAGGACTGCACACACAGTCATACATTCAGTGAGAATAAATATACAGAGCCACATGACCACTTTATGACTATGCCTAGCCAATAATAATCAATAAACTGCTTGGTTATAAAGCTTTTGCATGTTTAAACCTAACGCTACACCTCAGCCCTGCCGCTGCATGCTGTTCAGATTAAAATCTAACTTTGAGATAAAAGGGTGCCTTTAGTTTTCACCGCTAAATTCTCAGCAGCACAACAAACATACCCACAAATTCAGATAAATACTCTGAAATATCCAGGCAGATCAGTAAAGGCTACTTGGTGTGTACTGGTTCTGCACAGTCTCTGTGGCAACGGTTTCTGACTCTTTGCTGAATTTTGCCCTATAGTGGCTTACTACTAAGGTCCTGACTTTGGTCTAAAAGGGTTCTGAGTTCAGGTGAAGTGTGTGAAAATGAGCTGTACTCCTGCATGGTCAACCTTGACAGGCTGTTGGCACAACTTCAATGTACATTTTTTAAAAAAGTGGGGGTTGGGCAGGACTTACTTTGAGATTCTGTCCATGTTGGCAATCTGTTTTTGGTTTCGGATTACTTCGATGGCGGTCCAGATGTTCTGGACCACCTTGGGGTCTGCCTGCCTCTTCTTAACCGTTCTTGACATGACGTCTTTACTCATTTGACCTGTGGAAAAGAGCAAAAGTCACACTTTTTTGGGGTTGGGGGGGTTATCACTCTCTGTAGACACACAGTCTATTCCCCAAACACCCCCTTCCACCTCTGCTACGTGTGACCTTCTGCTGTTTTACCTCCAAAGTGTCTGCAACACTGCTAATGTTCTGTGCACCTGTTTACACCCCCCAAAAAAAAGGTTTTTCTAGAACAACCTACACCGCCAGTCCACCAAATAAGCATGACTGACGCTAAGTGTCTAGATAACGTGCAGTGGTGAAATGAGGTAAGGGATGCATTTACTCAGCACCGAAACTCTCCCGCCACTGAACTTCAACACACGCCAGCCAAACAGAGGCAATGAATTCAGCCAGTGCAGAGCTAGAAGAAACGAACTGCTTTAGTTAAATGGAATTTAAACTCTCTGCTCAGGGAGAGGAAGAGAGATATGATCTGAGAAAGCGAGTGACAGTACACACAGCACTGCCCTTACCCATTCCTGCTATTGCTCAGTGCAGCGAGAAACGGTGCCCTGTGTAACTACACATGGGTGATGCAATTTCACATTATCTATACTTTCACTTTCTTAAAACTATTTTTACTTGCCTTTAAGGCCATTCATGGCATGGCGCTGATCTAACTCTCTGAGCTTCCACATGCTCACATACAGAACAGACCCCTAAGGTCTTCTGCGCAGACACTGCTGTCTGTCCCCAGATGTAAGCACTGGGGGTGGCTGCTCCTTTTCAGTCGTGGCATTTAAACTATGGAACTCGTTCCCTCCTGAAATTCGTGCCATCACAGACCTTGCTTTGTTTAAAGCAAGACTTATTTATTTACATTGGCTTTCAACACACAGTCATACCTGTTATTAGTATTTTGTCTTTAGAATTGTTGTGGTGTTATGTTATTTGTTTTACTTGTTATTCCATGTAAAGCACTTTGGTCAACCCTGGTTAAGTGCTATATAAATAAACTTTGGCTTGACTTCAAATTTCAGTCACACCTCTAGAAACACAGTGTATTCTTTTAGTAGTATAATATATTTCATATATTTCTGTCTGTTAAAGGCACTTATCTATTTGAGTATCTGTCTCTTTAACGTCTGTGAATAGCCTGTACTGACAGGTTCGTGAAGTAAAAATCACAGCCGCATGATGATATAGTACAAAGTATAAAAAAGAAATATTAGGCACTTAGCACAAATGTTTAACAAAAAAGAAAACGTGAACAAGTTAAAACCAGATGGCAACAGAGGACAGGAACCAAAATCCGACAGCGTGAAGAAAAACACCGTTAGTGGTCCAGAGTCAACTGGTCGCCCAACCTCTCCAGGAAAGCATTACATTATGAAGTAAATAACAGCAGTGTATTGAAAACATGTGGTTAGCATTTGTGTTGGCTCCTACCCATATTAAACAGGAAAATCCACCTAAAAAAGTCAAGATTCCATATTTCATACTGGGTGTAGAGGAGGACGGATGTTTTTTTTTTTTTTTTCCCCCCTGTTGTTCCATATCCGCTTCTCGTGGAATACTGGTTGAACATCAGCCAATCGGATTACACCTAGCTGTCCAACGTAGATGCATTTTCACCATTTTCAGATTCTCATCACATGTAGTGCCAACACTCCGTGTTGTGAAAGTCTTTTTACCCAGCATCAACTTGTCTGTGACTGTATCAGTCAGTCAGTCAGTCATCTTCTTCATCCTGTTAAGGGTCATGAGGAAACCTGGAGCCCATCCCAGAACACATGGGGCACAAGGCAGGGGACACCCAGGGCAGGGCGCCAACCCACCACAGGGCGTGCACACACACTACGGGGAATTGAGACACACCAATCAACCTAGCCTGCATGTCTTTGAACTGTGGGAGGAAACTGGAGGACCTGGAGAAAACCCACCAAGCACAGGGAGAACATGCAAACTCCACGCACACAGACCCAAGGCGGGACTTAAACCCTAGGCCTGGAGGTGCGAGATGACAGTGCTAACCACTACACCACCGTGTATAAAAACCTTTAAAAAAATTTTGATGCTTATCTTCACCATATGAAGGATCAATGATGGTCAATGAGTACTGTTACTAGGACAAAACTAAATTCTTTATTAAAAAAAAAAAAAAAAAAAAAACTCCAGCCTGAGTCATTTCTATTCTTGTAAGTGTAAAAACTGATGAAAGACAGTAATAACCATCACGTTGCCAGAGGAAAGGCTGTCCAGCATATTTCCTGCACTCACAGAAGAGTGTTTGAGAGACAACCAGGAAAAAAACACTAATTCAACAGCATGTACAGTAAAAACCAAAACTGCAGCACAGCCTATTAAGATGTGGTGTATTCATTAATGATATTAACCATCAGGGCTTCACTCTAATTTCTCATAGCTATCTTGTGTCCTGTCTGTTTCTTTAGTGTACATCACCTATAAAACATCTTATCTTGATGTCTCGTACTTATCTTGCAGTGAAATGAATTGCAACGAAAGTTCAGACGTTTAGTCACTGCAGAAAACCTCACACTCAGGTAGTAATGCCTGCAAAATTGTAATGCAAATGCAAAGCGTTTTAGGCTACATGCAGTTTCTAAGAGCACAAGGTGTTTTGTGAGACTTTAATGCTGTTATATGCTCACATACACTTGTGCCTCTGTCAGCTGTAAATGCTTTTTCCACCAGATTTCAAAAAGAAAACCTAAATTAACATACAAACATCAAACCTTTCTTATAGCTACAGTACATGACTGCAAAAGTAGGGTGAACGATAATTACTACAATAATTCCTACTCAAACCCACTTGAATTACTTTTCTGTTCTATTACTTATGTAAATATAGTAAAATGTGCATTCAGTTACATTGCATGCACATGGTGCTACAGTCAGGACATGTGACTAAAGGCTACAGTGTAACTGGGCTAAATGTTAAGAATGGCATTTGAAAACCCTGCTTTTCAATTTCCAATTTATGTACTGTGTATAGGTGTCTGCGTGTTTCCTCTGTGCTCACAAATAGTGTGAACTGGGACTTTCCTACAACACAAACATTTACCACTTCTGGTCGTCACCTGTACCTATATAATCAGGTAAACAGCATACCGTCCCGTGAGAAATTTCATCACACCCCAGGGACTGCACTGAAAAAGTTAACCAGGAGTGGCGACTTTTAGAAGTGCCCTTCATCAAGGACTGAAGTAGGACACGGTAACACCGCAGGCAATGCTGTGGCTGACTAATGAGAGGTGAGTTACACGTGTTCTCTTTAACATGCACACGCAGAGACCAAAGCCATTACATCAACTCAGCCTTACACCGACAAACCATCTTTATTTAGCTCGTAGAACTAAGCCACAAGTTGCAGCAGTTTTCAGCGTAACCACACAGAGCCCCGTTGCATGATTTACTAAAGTTATTGCTGCACCAGTTAAGTGTCTATCACTTTATTCATCTATTGACTAACTTGACTCCACGTGTCTTTTTAATGTATATCTATGTGTCATTATAACTGTCACAAATACCATACTGCAACTCTCCACCCAAAAGTCACTGGTGTTCTACTATCAACTCTAACCCTAAACAGAAATCTAACATTCAATAGCAGCCTGGTGGCTCAATGGTAGAACATCAGGCTGGGATGCAGAAGTCTTCAGGTTTGACTCCCAGCCCAGCCACCAGTTGCATCCTTGTGCAAGACACTCAAACACCAGCTCCCCTGGCACCACATGTCTGTCCGCTGCTGTTTTATGTTTTTTCCCCCACATTTGCCATTTTAAAAGCAGAAACATGCGTTTTATGTATCCACAAAGTACACAGTTTGTGCAACAGATGAAGTATGCAACAATTTTACTATTTTTTTAAGGGTGTTAATTCATGGTAAATTTGGCCTGTAGTTGTACCTTTATTTCAGTATTGGAGCGTTAACCATCACGACATAATGGTAATATCATGATATATCATGATGAACTGAATCACGAGAATGGTATCGTGTTATGGGCTAAGTGGTAATACCCACGTCTAAAATGCATAGAAATGAACACGGACTGCTAACTTTTAAATATTTTAAACCTGACTAAACCAAACAAACGTAATTTCTCACGAACTTGTACAACAACTACCAAGACAGCCCAGACAGGTTATTGAACAATTAGTTTCAGGAGTGAAGCACTACGACCGTACAACACACCTAATCATGCTGAACATTAACATTTTTAATATTAATGTAAATAACTACTAAATCTACTCGTTTTCTCATTTTACACCGCACTCCTTCCTTGACTTTCAGCAAAAGCATAACAACAAACACATTACAATAATTTCACCTGACCACCCTGCGCGTGACTTCCCGCAAGACCGTGATCGGGAGCGACGCGCAAAAACGGGAGCGGCGCGAGCCGACGCAGCACCGGCACGGCCCACTCAGGAAAGTCCGCGGCTTCGCTACACCGGCCGGGCCGCGTCACACACTCTCCCACCCCAAACTCGCTACACACGCTCCTCGTGTTCACATTACAAACAACGTGGACGTAAAAACAGAAAAGCCCAATTTTTAATAACCGTAAACTCCACGAAAACGGCTTCGCCACACACAGAGGAGGCGTGTATGTCGGCCAGCTAGCCGGCTGGCTAACGGCTAGGCTACATGCTTCGCTTCGGCGCTAAGCGCGCGCTAAAGCGCTCGTGGCGCACCGCAAAGCCGATACGGCTTGTCCCCGCTTATTTCGGCACTATTAATGGAGCAATTCTCATTTTTTACGACGCTAAAAATCTCATGTGCATGTCAGCAACTGCTGAGAGTCGCCATGTTAACAACCCCCCATCATAAAAGATACAGTGCCATCGGCCAAGCTGGCTTCGGGTTATTATATTCGAAATTTAACTTACCTCTGCTACGGTGCCAGTGATACGCGTCTCTGTAGGAATACACTGTACCATTCACTGATGTTATTCTGGCATTTTAATTTTAATTTTAAATTTTTTATTATTGGTATTTTTTGGTCAGGGTTTATGTGGAAGGAAGGAGGCTCCGCAGTGGAAAAGTCAGACTGTGAGCTGGAGAACTCTAGCGGTCCGGCAAAGAGGTGCTTGAATAAAAGTGAAATTAATAAAATGCGGCTTTAAACCCTTAATGCACGGCATCCAGTGCAAGAAAATCTTTTATTTGTGTTCGATTTGTTTGTTTGCTGTCACAATCTTTAAAATAATTTTATTATAATTTGTGGAAGCGAGTAACAGAACACATATTTAACCCATAGAGCAATAATTTAAATGGATAATACCGGAAGGTTTTATAGGTATTTACTAGTATGCGTTAAAATTGTATGAACGTGAGTAAACATAGACCTTAGTTTAACTTCAAAGCCTTCGGCATTGTTTATACACCATAGGAATTTGTCAGAACCCATTTTCTTTATTTGTTTTGTCCTAATTTACTTTTTCCTGCAGCACGTTTCGCAGTAAAATCTGTAGTGGTAAAAATGACAACATCGCATCACATGTTATCATTAATGCTGTACGGGAATAAAATGAAAAAGTGTGCAGATTCAGTACTTAAAAAGCAAAAGTAAATATCGATAGTGTATGTACATTCAAATCCATCATATATGTATGTATAGTAACCAAAGCAAGAAAATACAGTTTAATCACGTAATTTAGATTTAGAATTAATACTAAAACATTTAAAATTACAGTACCATAAGTTATTTGATGAAACTGAGTCTAAAATATACAGTGATTATTTTATTTATGTGAGATACAAATGTAAGTCAAATATAAGTATGGCCATGCATAGGCATACTTGGAAGATATTTCTTTATTGTTTGGTTGTTTTCAAAATTGCTAAAATAAAAGCAATATAAAATGTCTCAAAAATGTCTCAACGCTTTCTGGTGTGACCTTTTCAAAATGAGCAGAAGTCTATTCTCAGATTTCCCAGAATCGACCCTTCCCCTTTTTGAGCTCATACAGTGGACACAATAGGCTAGTATACAGCCTCATACAGGGGCAGGTAAGCATGGACGGATGCGTTCTGCATCTCGGGTGTATGACAAACCACTGGAAAAGACAGGTGAATTTAGCAAGTACCAGTTCATATTCCCAGAGTCTTTTAAGGTCTGTGAGAGCTTCACTGGTAAACATCTTCATCTACTGAGTTGCCACTCTGTCTTGAAGGCTTTTCTAGATATATCTTAATGTAGTTTAGACTTATGGCTTTAAAATATATGTTAAAAATACCTGTAAATAATAAGACTTTATGCATTTTAACATAAAAAAAACCAAAGGAGAGAAATATGAAGAGGTGATTGATACTAGTCATTGCACCCTATGCATTAAAACTGGTTAATACCAATGCCCATAGTTTTTAATGTCCAGTTCTTTTCTTTAAAAAATAATAATGCATTTCCTGCCTACATTATTATACAAAGCGTAATCTGTAACAGGAAAGCAATACTCTTTTCTATTTTTGCAATTCAAATCTATTGTACACCACAAGTGTAATTGTTTTTATTATTTATTTATAAACCAAGTGCAAAATGATTTACTGTTTTGCTTAAAGTTTATTTACGTTGTTTCACTTTTAATATAGCAACCTGTTTGATAGTGTTTCCTTATTTGTTTCATTTTAACGGCGTTATCAAAAACACTTAGTGAAAGTCAGTTTTTGTGTAATCTTGTAGACTTACGTCAAATTTTATATGTAAATTTTATGAAGTCAAAACACGGTTGATAGACATGTAGCCTACATTTTGTGTGTTTGTATTATTATTATTGTTATTAGTTGTGTACGAAGTTATACAATAGTAAACGTATGGGTCGTTGCTAACGCAGAGTTTCTCATCTGCTCACAGAAATTTAAAACCTTTAGCAACTGCAAAGAATTCGAAGTCAATCTTGCAATTTAAACTGTTTTACGTATTAGGTCAATTCGTTTATGTTAGTACGTATGACAAGAAACGATTAATAGTTTTTCATTATAACCATGTATAATAAATATAGAGCCATATAGCGTACATTTCCAGTTACACCGTATGCCAGTGAATAGTACAAGTGTCAGGCCAAAAGATGTTTGGTAGTTAACAGTCTTAAACGCTTTCTTCGTTTTCTTAGTTGGTTCTGAAAAACAAAAAGCTCTTCACCAGGTTCATTGTCTCGTGATTATTTATCAGTGTTTACGTATTAAAGATTCAAGATTCTTTATCGTCACTATACAAAGTACAGCGAAATTAGAGCAATCCTTACAACGCAGTCACAAATAACTAGTTATGCAGCTAAACATCCAATTTAAAGAACTGAAATAAATGTACAGTCTAAATAAGACTACCTATAACAATAGACACAATGCAAGTACAGCCAAGGCGGTAGTGCAAATTAAGACAGTTATTGCATAGCGATGTACAAAGTGCTAGAGCCGTGTAGAGTACTGCGCACAGACAGTGGTGACATATGGCACCTATTGAATATTGTGTGCACATTGGATCTATTTTTGTGTTTTTACTAACACAAAAAGCGGATCCAAAACAACAAAGATGAAATATTGTCGTCTTGATCGTCTGTGGTCCCCTTGTGGTTTTCTTTTTGCTTTACAAAAACCTGCAACACGACCAGAAATTATATACGTGTACACAACAACAAAATCTACATATAAATTAACAGTTAACAGCTATTCAATGAAAAGATACAAGCACGGCAAAAAAGAAAGTTTTAAATTGAAGATCGTTATGCACCATAAGGTGGCGCCAGAACAACGTTTTCTCCACATAATACAATCCTTTTCTACACATTCGTATAATCTGCGAAAGCACTATTTCAAATGAAATATTTTCCTATATATCCTCATTGGGTCAAGCTCAACTCTCAGCAGCTGTTCGTGCCGTCTACATGCTTGATTTCAATCGGCTGCTCTACTTTTCTTTCACAGTTCAAGCACTGTTCAAAGAGTACACGGGCCCTGCGTATCTCTGTTCTGTGTTGGGATGCCGTCCTTTGCATAGTTTACTAGTATTTCTCCTAGTACTTTTGGTTCTCCCGCCAGGGGTCGACAGAGCAGATCATCCATCTCCATCTCACTCGGTCCTCTGCATCTTCCTCTGTGACACCAACCACCCCGCATGTCCTTCCTTCTCCGCATTCATAGTGCCAGCATTCAAAGATCCGACTCTCAACTCCACACTCTTTCCCATCCTCCCCTCCCCCTATCTCTGGACACGCCGCCCCCTGTCCTTATCCTCCTTCGGCCAAAAGTAGCATGCAGTAGTCCCTAGAAATATTTTTTATGTGATGGGAAATAGAACTATAATGTTTACTTTAAATAACCCGAGTACAATGAATATATTTAGGTCCATCAAATTTGTTGGCTGCGGTACTAATTCCAGTATTCTTTGACGGACATTAAAAAATTTGTTTGTAAACTAAAAGACGATAATAAACGGATATATTTTAAATACCAATTTAATGGAAACTTTGTTTAAAATAAAACGTTTAAACAGTAGTCGAAGCTGTTTATATTTACGAGTAGAATAAAAACAATGCGCCCGGCCAACAGATAATGTGTACATGCATGAACAGAGGCTGCATCAGTAAAGCCGATTTACACTCTCCTGTCTGAATATGAGAGTCTGAACCTTCTGGTGCTACAGCAGACATGTTTCAGCTTGATATCCTTGGTGCGAATTCCATTCCTGCGTCTCCCGGGGGTACTTCGAGTCCTCGTAAAACCTTGTGAACAAAAGATGTTAAATTTGCTCTGTTTGCACTATTTCCTCTTCATAATTCAGACCACCAGAAGACGATGTTCTTTTGTGTGAAAGTACAAAAGAAAATTTGGGGCGCACGGCTTTTGACTGTCTGCAACGGAGACCACTTCAAAAGATGTTATTACGGGGGTGTCCGAATGTGCTTCGTTCTCAGACTGAGTGCTGTGCCAATGCGACTCCGTCAAGTTAAAGTTTTCTCTGCCCCCCGCAACTCTTTATGTTCACTCCCTCCTAATGTAATCATTTTAAATGGGCTGAGGGAACCCCTACCCCAGACGGAAACCGCAGGGCAGTTATTACACTTTCCCGCTTTTCCCAGGCTCCCTGGACCCAAAGGTGATGCTCTGGAGCAAACTCCACTGTCTGGTCTCACGCGGTTAGTAAGTGACCTGTGAAAGTCACCAAGCAGTTTAAAGGCCGTCTGAGGACTAAATAACAGTTTTCCCCGCTGATGGCGCATATTTACTCAGTCACTCAGAACCTGACCACGTTTCACCAGGTGATTTATTGATATAATTGCCGCCGGAGCGCAGGAGCGTGGTGTCTCAGAACTGCGCTAACGAGGCGCGCCGCTTTCGGGCCAGTGGATCTACAGCGATGATCATACGTATTCTGGTGCTGCAAAGCGGAAAGTGATTTTAAAAAATCCACAGAATTGATAAAAACGGTGCACACCGCGGTATTTCCACGAGCATGGGGTCTTACTTTTAACCTAAAATGAAAATATTTGTATTATATAAGAAGAAACTGGAGCACTGGACATGCATGCTTTAGTATGCAAGTGGTAAGTGAAGCCAACGTATTCATGAATTTGCATGTATGCATTGCGATAAAAATTATGTCAAATGCACTTTAAATCAATAACTGCGCAACACGTTCATCTTTATCAACTGCGCGTTTCCCCGAAGTCTCGTGGAGAGGCGATGTAACGACGTTGACAGCAGTTCATATTTAAGACCTTGATGTATTGGTGTTCAGGTATCTACGGCAAAGGCCGCTCCGTCCCTATTGCCTCTCTCACCCCACCCCCTGGATTCCGCCTCATGCTGACCTTCTTTTGATTGTTACATTTACTCCGTGACACCATGCACCACGTTGCCTTAAGTAGGACACTGAGTTCCATATATAAACAAACCCCCTTCTCTGCAGAATTTTTGTTTTGGCCTATACACGTTTCACAGGGGTCACAGACGCCTTAAAGTGAGGACAATTCCATGGGTGACCAGAGGAAACACGTGCGTCAAAGTGCGTGCGCAACCATATACAACTATAAAAAATGATCTTATTTCTAAGGGTCAATAGTTTGGAGATAATTGAATAATATGTCCCTTGAATACTTTTCATACCTAATTTATATCCAAGGGTTGTTTATAAGTAAATGAGTCTGTGTTTTAAATTAGTGCATCACATCTGCATTTACACGATTCTACGCTGTTATCT
The DNA here is from genome assembly GCA_025773905.1 of Chitala chitala. Classification (NCBI taxonomy): domain Eukaryota; kingdom Metazoa; phylum Chordata; class Actinopteri; order Osteoglossiformes; family Notopteridae; genus Chitala; species Chitala chitala. Next base: position 3,987,206 of record JABJVR010000065.1, read on the forward strand.
TTACATACAATAACTTTGTATTCTTATCCTATTACCATGGATCAACGTGTGCATAGTATAACCGGTTTTACAGACGCCTTTTGCCAATACGGTTATCAGTGAAATCTCAGGACAGAAATCACTCAACATGTTTTTTATAAAACATGAAATTTTTGACGATTGCAAAAAAAAAAATCTTTGACGATTTAATCAGTTAAATATCTCGGTTTTAGTAACCAGATGCATTAACAGTCACGTAGTCAGATAATGTTTCTAACTGGGCCGTCATGTCGGACTTAAGAGGATGTAGATGCCGGCTGAAGCATATCTGCGGGTAAAGTCGCGGTCCGCTTCGCGCTAAACTTGCCTCGCAGCTTTCGCGTTTTCTGTCTGATGTAACACATTTGAGCGCTTCCGCTGAGACTGTCGCTCAGCATCTCACCCCCTCCCTGCTCCATCTGAGGGAGTGAGACTGCAAGGATAGTGTAGTGCACTGCAAGTGTACCCTTTTCCACCCTGTCAGGCTCTAAGAATAAATCGACGGAGGTATCAGTTGCGTTGTTTAATCGCTCCATTCTTATTATTTTTTTTTCCCTATCGGATTTTACAATGCGCTCATTTAGGATGACAAAAGGATTTCCAATATGGGATCTATGAATTCGAGCCACATGAGTTGCGGATGGAGTCTTAGCACTTCGGAAACTTTTCTCTAAGAAAAAAAAAATGAGGGGCTTACATGTTTTGTTTTTCATTATATTCTCGAACACGTGTTCTGTAAGTATTAAGTAGTTCAATTTATCGAATTTAACTTTGCCACAATTGAGGCGAAAGTGTGCAATATCGTTGTAAGAAGAGCGAAATCCAAATGAAACGTTAAAGTAGTAAATTAGATACTATAGTCAGTGTCATATTAAATAGCAGTGTTCTGATGCTGTAATTCCGCAGGCAAATGAGAATAAATTTCCCATACACGACTTCGAATGGAGGGCTGTGAAAAGGAGGGCATTTAAGGGTGTTATGCATCATTGTCTGATATGATGGATATAGGGGTGCGATACTATTTGGATTTAAAGAAATTGCATGGCACAGTATAGATTTCTTTGTGTTATGAAGAGATGGCCACACTTGTGAATTTGCTTTAACGTTGGGTTTAACCAAGACTGTTTTTCATTCCACAAAGAGAAAATACTATTCACTTTTGAATGTGAGACTGTTAGGAGAACAGAACCGACTCTCCGTTACTTGCTTACGTGTCTGTTTCGGAACTTTCAGCCTTCAGTCGGTCTCGTGGGTCATGAGAATGGACCGGAGGGCGGGTGGAGGATTAATTAATATGTAGTACAAGTGTCTGCATTCATATTTTCACTGTTGTCACTGCTTTCGTAGTTCTACAAGATCCCTGTTTTCGGTTGCCTGAGTACCCGCTTTTATTACTGTTAGAGTACTGAAAACCCCCAATTTATGAAGCAATGGGTGTCATAACACCCCAAAGTGACAAGTGACCAGGGCACACCCCGCCCCAGCCCCATCCAAACCGCCGGGCGCTGGATTTGCCCTTCTGGGTAGCGGATTGCAGAATCGTAGCAACTGCGCTTTTTAACGTTTTGTTTTTTACGATCCAAAGTAAAGTTAGATTTGCGAGACACCGTAACTAATGGGTACAGCATGTTAGATCGGTGTTTCTGAACTGTAGGAACCCCTAAAGGTTACTCTGGCAATTTTAAAATAAATAATTATACAAAAAATCTGTTCATCTGGACAATTTGGAGGAGCCAGCACACACACACACACACACACACACACACACTCTGCCTTAGACTGGTAATTGTAAAAGTGCTACGACTCGCACGCCACTTAAACCAAAAAAAAGTTTCTGACGCAATTTACAAGAGTACGTCCACATGCACTGTAAAAAGATGCCAAGTTGTACAAAAGCAAAGGAGTCAAATGTTTTTCTTTAACTTTATAAATGTGATGCTATTACAGTGTTGGTACGATAGGAATGGATATGTGTGTTTACTCCCTAACCGGATCCTAACCCGTTTCCCTGTGCTGCGCTTCGGATCTTTCTGAAATGGCACCTCGCGTTCTTTCCAGAGATGGTGTTTTCGGCCAAGTCGCTAATTCGGCCTCTGGAGCGTCTCCGATAGTGCGCAACATATCTCATTTACTGTCTCACTTACAAGCGCAGTTCAAAAACCCGCAGTCCGAGCCTCCGCCGGTTGAATGAAGGTACAGCAGCACAACAGAATACGGACACTGCTGTTGGACCACTGTTGAGTTCGCATGTAATTACCCAATAGTATGTGGCCAACTGCAGTATTCAAAAACAGCAGTAAATACATGCTAAAACGTCCTTATACTGTAGGCCTATGTATAGTATAGTAGTACATAATTTTATTTCTACGCGTGTAATTTACAGAAAAAATCTTCGATCCTGCAAATTGAATATGGTACACGGTTGGCTGATCGCACAGGAAAGCGTGATACACTACATCTACATCAAATACAAATTTTTATTCTTAAACTCTGATGAGAAAATAAAGTATAAAATGTGTACATGCCATGCCATCGCGATCCAAATGGATGGTGTATTCGATTTCACGTTTTGAAAATCTGTGCAAATTTAAACTTTACACAGTTGTCTGACTGTGACTAATTCTAAAGACATATTGTTTTATTAGGGCATTTTGTGTGAGATTTAGTTATGTATCAAACTGTGTTAAGTATGAAGCGATAAACATGATTGATTTTTTTTTGTAAATCTTGGTGAAACTCGAAACGCTCTAGACATGGATTCCAAATGATTTCATTTTCTTATAGTTTATTGCAGACGGAACCATCACACATACCAATCATGCAGCTACAATATATAAAACGTTTATTTTTAAAAATGCATTTATTGAATGTTTAGGTAGGAAAGAAATGTTACCACGTTAAAAGGAGGCTATTTAATCCTTTGAGGGACTGCTCAACCATGTGGTAGGCATTTTGCAATCAAAATTGCATTATCGGTGTTTAAAAAATATCGATTTTGTTTTTCATTGCCTCGTAGAAGTCAAATGTAGAAAATTATTTTTTATATGCTGTTATGGGTTTGCTCTTCAAAGGGTTAAGCATATATAGGGTTTTGCTGGCCACGCCCTCAGTTTAATTTTTCCTTTTTGGCATGTAGCTTTTATGTATAGTGCTTGTGTCTTGGTGTTACTTTCTCTGTTTTGTAGTTTTTGGATATTTTCACGACAGGTGTGCAAACACTTGTTTTTAAACTATTGATTCACAACTATATTTCTGGAAAAACTCACCTCCAGAAAATATGTAGACTAGTGTATGCAGGTTACTGGTGAGACCATGGAAAGTGACCATTTTGTTGTTCACAGTGGCAGTTATGTTGTTGATTAAAAGAAATTAATGAAAGATAAATAGTAGTTAACGTGTTTGAGACATTAGGTTAAATGTGCTCCGCTGCATATATTCCTGACTGGGTTATTTATGGGTTGTGTTAATGAAATTTTTACCATTTTACCAATTTTACCATAAAAAAATATTCCAAGTTTTTACCTAGATGTTTGACTGAGGTGGCATGGTGGCATAGTGGGTAGCACTGTCGAATCGCGCCTCCGGGGATGCGGCTCGTTTCTCACCTCAGGTCTGCATGTCTGGAGTTTGCACATTCTCCCCATGCTTGGTGGGTTTTCTCTGGGTTTTCCGGTTTCCTCCCATTATCCAAAGACATGCAGGTTAGGTTAATTCCAAAACTGCCTGTAGTGTGTACATGTGTGTGCCCTGTGATAGGTTGACACCTCATCCAGGGTGTCCCCTGCCCTGTATTTTCTGGGATGGGCACCAGGGCTCCCGTGACCCTGAACTGGATGAAGCGGTATAGCGAATTGATGGATGGATGTTTGAGTGAACATGTAAATTGTACTGAAAAATATTTCCAGATGTTGAAAAGCAAAGCAGAAACAACTGGGGCATGAACACACAAATTCAGGATTAGAGCAAAACAGGTTTTATTATTTAACAGCTATTCTTATTCAGCTCTGTGATGAGTATAAATGTGCATTGCAACTACTACAACAATTTTAAGTGTACTTGAATATAATTGTTACTACTATTATTGATTGATTAGGCTATACTGGAAATGACAAACTGTTAATTGTGTTAAATTTGTCTAAAAGGCTTGAAAATAGTAATGTCAAACATTTTCACTATCCTTCACAATGAAACTAATGCTAATTTACAAATCCATTTAAAACATACCTTTAGCAGTCATGTCTGAGAGAAAACTATATTCACAATTAAATTACCATTGTTTGTACTGGCTCAATCCAGCGTTGCATAATCCAGGACAATGAATATTGTTGAACATGTGACTGTATCCATGGAAACCTTCCAACTGCCTTGCCCAGGGGGGAGATTATCGAAAAAGTGGCAATCATGTCAATGTATCATGCCATCAGCTACAGATATAGTCTGATAAATAACATTTAAATAACATTGCCATAATGTATAGCATGGATTACCCATCTTTTTATATATAACCACACACCAAGATTTTGCTTTTCAATTTTTATTCAGTTTTTGCATATTGCTGCTGCAAACGCTTTTTTGTGTTGTTTGAGTCACATAAATAATTAAACCAAATGTTAAAAGTGGTGAAAATATGTAGTTTTACATGTTGCACTTATGTCAAACAGAAACTGTTGGGCAAGAAGATATTTACATGGTTTTAACTGTCTAAAAACGATTGGCTATCTGCATTTTCATCTATGTATTCTATCTTTTCAGAAGACAAATACTTTTTTTTCCCCTCTAAACTAAAGGCCTATTTTTTCAGGTCCTGTTGTAGTCTGACAGTGTTATTACACAATGTGTACTTGAACTTTGTGAATTTTGAGAAATAGATTAAAATCACAGTGTAGCGGGTTGTTAAGATTTTGCACAGTACAAATTGTAAGCTTGAAGACTTTTTTTTTCTAATGCAGTAATTAGGTATTTAAAAGCGACACCGCGTTAGGAGATCCTTGTACCAGAGAGGCAGATGAGAAAGCAGTGTGAAACTGTTGGGTGAAGCATTCATGAGATAATAATAATAATGGACGTTCCCAGAGCTTTGATCTGAACAATTAACATTAATGTTTGTTCTAAGAAAATGCCTTAGCAGAACAATGCCAATTATAAACAGCATGGCTCTTTGACAGGATGTTGATGCAATGGGTACATGAAAAATAATGATAGAGAGGGGACATTAGCAAGATTAATGTGTTTGTGTGTGTCTGTGTGCAAGTGTGAGTGTGTGTGTGTGTGTGTGTGTGTGTGTGTGTGCGTGTGCGTGCATGTTTGCATGCATGTATTGCAAGGAGCCAAAGCCACAGCTGTTAATAGCTCAGAGGTGTGTGTGTGTGTGTGTGTGTGTGTGTGTGTGTGTGTGTGTGTCTTGCATTAAGCCAGTACAAATAGTGCCTGCGGAAGAGGAAGGTCATGGCGCATCAGAGAAAATGAAGCGAGTGTACAGACACTGGATCACAGCTGCGCGTGACAGATGGCCTTTCGGCCGACGCTGCAGCGCTGTGAGATGGGAGCAGCTGTCTCCGGTGTCTCCCAGCTCTGCTTTGTATTGTTTCAGTTGTTTCGGTAACTATTTTTTTTTAATCGCCCTTGCCCCAGTGTGGCGAAAGTGTGCGCACGTCCCTCTGCCCCTCGTGCTGACCCACTGCTCGCACGTTTGCTGCTGGCCTGGGATTTTGGTTCACTTCCTGCGGCTGGCTCGTGACCTCCACCTTCCTTCTAGATTGTACGAGCTGCGTTCTGGAAGTGAAATTCTTATCTGCATGCCTGACTGTGTAGTTGTAGCCTTGGGGAACTTTTTTTGGCCATGGCATCTCCTCCCGGTTGTTCTGCTCGAGGCTCTGCCCAACAATGCCTTACACCTACAAGTTTAAGTAGTGCTTGGCTGCTTCCTTTTGTGGTTGTCTCCTATTAAGGGGAGTTCCATACTGTAGCACATCAGACCCATAACTAGTGATAACCTTTTTCTCATATCAGCAAGCAGTATCATGACCCTCCCACACACCATATCTCACCTTTTTCCACATTCTAATCTTTGATACATTTTACTAAGTGTGTGTTTATGTGTGTGTGTGTCTAAAAGTAGGAACAGAGAATTGTGCACGACCACCAATGGCTACCAATATTAGTTTTCTGTGTGTTTAAATATTGTGCATTTGTGCTTCTTAATTTTCCACCCAGCCCTGTACATTAGCTGTAACCTGCTTGCAGATGTGATCGGTTCAGCATTAGTGCAATATAAAAGCACATCCTCTGGATTCTGTGTTGAATGTGAGGGTGACTGGAGCAGTTCTGTGTTCCTCATGTCCTGCATTTCAGTCATATCCGCTGCTCCTTATTTTGATTTCAGGCATTGCTTTCTGTCCGAGTATTAAAGAAAAAACTGATTGTGAAGATGAACATTCAAAATGTGAGAGTCTGCGTAAGTGCTCAGAACAAGACAGTGTGCTCCCTAACCAGGTATGTGGTTCCTCACAGGTGAGGGGGACACACCCGGTGTGCAACTTCCTGCTGGAGCTTCAGAAGGAGGAAGAAGAGTGTCACAGACGGCTTAGCGAGGAGGGACTTCACGAAGGTGGCAAGGGTCACGATCACACAGGTGCTGTAACAGTCTGCCGGGCCCCAAGCCTCAGCCTACTGACCAGGGGATTTAGCCACGCCCATGAAATGGTGTTTGAAAGCTTTTCAGATTTTAGTTACACTGCATTCAGATTTTTTTTTTATACACTGGCAAAAATGCATTTAAATGATTTAAGCTGAAGGCTCCAATTTAGCAAAATGTAGAAAAAAAGGCAGGGGGTCTGAATGCTATCCTAATGTGCTGGATGCTTGTTTTTTTTTTTTTTTTTGATGGTGTCTTTGATATCTTCCCGTCATGCACTTGTGCAGATAGGGGACCATTTTTGATAGTACTAATACTAACCTGATGTATTGACCATTGATTGTACACATACTAAGCTGTGATAGTGCTTGTTTCCTTCAAAATGGCATCCTGCTTCAGTGTATATATAATATCTAATCTACATGTTGCTTGAGAGATAGGACCATACAGCATTCTCATGTTCCAAACTCACTGCATTGCAGCTAAACTGCACAGCCTTCTGCTGCTGTCCCACAGTATGAGGCCTGTAGAGGGTTTGGCCTGTGTTTTGTACATGCATTTTGTGTTGTAGTGACTTTCCCACTGGGTTATAGCATTGACAGGGACATCCTGTTTGTTCCTCAGCTGAACTCTGTCAGGTTGTCATACATGACAAATTACTGATCAGCAGTGGCGTAACGAAGCAACAGTACTTCATTACAGTACTTTTTGGGGAGGTATCTGTGAGTTTTTTAATTTTGTCGACTTTTACTCCACTTTTCTTAAACATAATGCACACTTTTACTCTGATGCATTTCCCACTTGGCATTTTTGTTACTTACTACAAAAAACCCTCAGTTTTCAGTGTGTGAGTTCAGTGTAACAGGCTCAGGCAGGTCAAAAGAGTAGCAGAAAGAAGCTACCATGGTAGCAGCAGCATCCTCCTCTAGCAGCAGTGATGCTGCTCCAACACCTGCTACATCTGCTAGCATAACTTCTCCAACAACACGTCCTACTTTAAAGGACTCAGACCACCCGTGGATAGGTACTGAATGGCCTTTTAAAACTATATACTTCTACTTTTACTTTCAATAGTTAAGTACATTTATTCAAAAACCTCTTTTAATACTTAAATACAGTTAATAGCAGACTTTAATACTTTCACTTAAGTCATATTACTATGGTTGACTTTCAAGTAATTTTCTAGTAGAATATCTGAACTTTTATTTAAGTGTGGCTTTCAGGTACTTTATACAATGCTGCTGATCAGTCAGAGTGTTTCAGTTTTTGTCAAGTGTTTACTAACATGCACTGAAATGGATTGACCTTCAGGCCATTCATAAATACGTACTGTAAGTTTATACAGTATAGGCACATTACTGGTTTGTTTCACTCAATAAGGAGATGTAGCTTAATTGAAATTGTATGTGATGTCTACTGATTTATGCAAACAGGCTTTTCATGCAAAATAGCTGAAATACGTGGAACCCAGAGGGACAGCAGGAGAGACCATAGGTGCACACATCAAGGCCCATTCCCGGTTTTTTGAACAAACTTACACCTGCCTTTTCTGCCGAGTTAGAGTATGTCTTCCCAAAAGACAGATGTCAGGTGGGTTTCCAATGCACTTCATGGCATGGTCGACTTTCTGTGAAGGCTTTGACACCTTTGAAAAAGCCATCCCGTTTCAGCTGTGGTGACTGCACCCATATTTGTGTGGTTTTATGGAATAAATCTCCAGTCCAGAGTGCGTTAGCCACGTTCGCTGTCACCCGACAAGGATGGGAAAAGTCCTGCCACACAGCCAATTTTTTAATAACAACAATAATAACATGAAGGGGTTTTAAAATAACAGCAGCAGTAACAATGTTAACAATGTTTCGGTTTGACCAGTGGTGTGTGAATCCGCTTGTTGCAGTGGATCTCACGGCTCTCAGCACCCCGTGCCTGATACTGACATACGCGGCCATTTATTTATTGTTTATTCCAGCACATACTCGTTTTGCTCTGGGTTCCCTGCCTGACACCGTGATATAAACAGGCAACGATCTCAGCCACTTGCTCCTCCGGTATCGGACATTCCTGCGCTACTCGCTCTCAGCGCATGGAAATTCTCCCTGGGGGTTTTCATGTGCCAAACGCGAACCGCAAGCTGAAGTCTGCTCTAATTGGTGACATGTCTGGCAGGAGGCGGAGTTTTAAGGTCAGTGTTTAGCCAGATGAAGAGGTGCTTAGAATGGAAATTAGGAGTTTGGCACCTGCAGGTATGATGCTGGCTAAGAGTTCTGGGTGTTCCATGCAGAGGTGACCCACTGACACCTGCTGTTGTCTGTTTCATGTGTTCCCTGTGGAGTCTCATCCATGATGTCTGTTTCATGTGCTCCATGTGGAGTCTCATCCATGATGTCTGTTTCATGTGTTCCCTGTGGAGTCTCATCCATGATGTCTGTTTTATGTGTTCCCTGTGGAGTCTCATCCATGATGTCTGTCATGTGCTCCATGTGGAGTCTCATCCATGATGTCTGTTTTATGTGTTCCCTGTGGAGTCTCATCCATGATGTCTGTTTCATGTGTTCC
>JABJVR010000065.1:3996513-4029955 GCA_025773905.1 Chitala chitala
GTGTGTGTGTGTGTGTGTGTGTGTGTGTGTGTGTGTGTGTGTGTGTGTGTGTGTGTGTGTGTGTGTGTGTGGGCACATGGACCAACACCCTGAGTTTGTAAATACCTGTAATAAACTGGGGCCCGACAGCACAGTGCTCCTTCAGCCTGCTGTCTGTCAGGCTGAGCCGCAGTGCAGCCTCCTGGCAGCATTAACGTGACTAACGGATGACTGCCTTTCACCCGCGACATTGCTTGGAATGCTTTCCCTCGGGGTTGGTTTTTAATTTTTTTTTTTTTTTTTTTTTTTGCCCTTTAAGATTACATCACAGCTCTGTTACCTGATACCTTCCTGGCAGGTTGTTTGTTTTAGACCCAGCTGGATGAGTTTAAGTGCAGACTGATGTAGAAATGGCAGCCCTACCCAGCAGAGGGCATAGTGTAGTGTTGACATAACAGTGCATGTTAAACCTGGTCGGTCCAAGGCCCCAGCGGGGTCCTACTGTAGCAGTACTTCATTCATTTACTGCAATAACCAGGCCTATGAATGGGCATAATTGTAGTTCACTTGAGTGGAGGGTAAATTGCATCACTTGGATAATTAACAGTGTAAATTAATTTTGTAGTTATACCTGAAAATGTGTTATTGCCTTTTATAAACACTGATTTGATGCAGTTAAAGGCCATGAAAAATTTAAGTATATTTAAGAAAATGGTAACTAATAAGCTGTCATCTTAACTATACTCAATGGGTAGCAGATTTTTTTTTCTTGTACACCAAGCAAGGCCGCCTCAATGTATTGCTTGCTGTTGGCTTGAATCAGTCTAACACATACGTCTGCAGGAAGACAATTGCAGGCACACACTGCTAAACGCTAAAAGCAGCGCTGAGCCTATAAGGGATGCTTATACACACATCAGCCATACTGCGCATTGCTTTAACGTGAGTCTTGTCAGCTTCACCAGATGGTTACGTTTGATGCATTTCCCCAGAGAGCCCACCCATGTGCCTCTGCAAGTTCATCGCCACGTCACACACACACCTGTGTCCGTTGCTGAGCGCGCACCTCTTCCTCTGTCCCTTTCTGCCATCTCTTGTCCCCACTCTTCACGCCGCTAGCCGTTCTGCTTGTGCAGTGTGTGTAGGTGTTTGTACACAAGGTGCTATAAAGAGATGTTTATGTTCAGCACAGGCGGAGAACCAGCTTCTCTATGGTCTGACTTCAGGAGCCACTGGGGGACCTCTTCAGTCCCTCACTCCCATGATCCTCTGCTCTCTTCTCTCCATTTCCTTGCTTTTAAGAGTGTCTTCGAAGGGAGCTTTGGCAGCGGATACTTAAAAGAGAGGAGAGCCTCGGGCCTAGTCTTTTGTGAGAATACTACCTCACTCTATAGAACGTTATTTGTGAGTCTTCTGGAATTTTGCCTTTTAGCATTCGCTAAAGCGTGATTTGGGTGTTGCTGTGGCAATCAACAGCAAAGAATGCCGAAAAGCATGCTGCACGGTTGAAATGCTTAACTGAAACTTGCATTGATAATGGTAACTGTATGTACGTTGTATTGACTGCTAGTAGTGTTTTTAAACTCATCAGTAGAAGCTATGCAAGATGATTGATTAAAGCAAAGGGAGAGAAGTTAAAACAAGGGGAAGCGTAAAGGCTTCTCTCCAGATAATACTGACCCCAGTAGTCTGACTTTCCTCTGGATATTTCATTTGCATTCCTTCATTTCATTGGCTGGCTTTTCCCAACCTGCTGCTTCGGCCCTGTCACCTGGCTCGTATTCTGAGAGAGCCCGCTGCATGATGTGCTTGTGGTTATGGTCTCTTCTCAAAATTCCAGACTTAAGAAGCATGCTGAACTCCAGATGACCCTGAGCAGCACCGTTTGTGTCCTTGTTTTATTGTTTTCCTTCATTGTGTAAAGGGGAACCTTCAAGATAGAGTAAAATGGCCTTTTCTAGTTAGAAGATCCCAATGTAAGAGCAGGCTTTTGTGTTTGTTTTTCGTTTTGTATTTCCAGACTAACACTGCTGTGTTGCTGCACTTTCATAAGGTTTCTTTATTCTAATATGGGGGGGGGAGCTTGATCAGCTTAGTCTTACGTTTAATAAACACTTTAAAGCTTTCATGAAGGTTGTCAACTTTTTGATTCACTCTAGACACAGTGACGTTTCTGAAAGAAAATACAAATACACTTCCTGAGTTGCCCCACTCATCTTTAATAAATTGTCTGTTTCTAACAAACTGCTTCCACATTGGGAATTCAGTCATCTTGCTTCTGTGGGCCATGTCCTCCCCCATTTGTTTTCACTTAATGCCTGAGCCTGGTGTTCTGTCTCCAAGGTCTGCTTGGACTGTTAAGACCATCTCATTATGTTGATGCCTGTACCCTGGTTTCGGTGTTTTTGTCTCTGTCACTCATTCCTGCATGCCTTAATAACCCAGTGTGTTCATTCTTTTCCTGCCTGACAAGCGCAATCCGTTAGAGTTCGACACTGATGGGTTGAAGAGAAGCTCAGTCAATAAGGCCCTCAAGGTAAAGTACCGGCCCGCTTCTGGGCCTGCGGTGAGGCCCAAGGCCACCAGCTTACAGAACACAGCATTCACCCCCACTGTGCACTCGGTGCTCACTCACTTCACTGTGACGAGGGACTCAGTCCTGACGTGGCACCTCCTGACCACAATGCACTATGGCTGCGCACTCAATCCCGACACCATACGCTCTGATGCCACGCTCGGTCCCGAAACGCGTGCTCTAACACTGCACCCGGTCCTGACACGACACGTGCTTCAACCTCACACTGAATCTGTGATAGCGTTTTACAAGCCGCTCATTCTGGACAGCCCTAGACTGACAGGCAGAAACACACACATACGCGCACGAACACAGCCCTGATTGTAATGTGAAAGATTCTCTGCTGCTCACAGCATACCCACGTCTGCCGGTAATTCAAGACTCGTAGATAAGTAAGTTCATCCTTTTACCCATTGTGTTATTTAGACCTAACAAGCTTTCGCAGTTAATTGATGGCCTGATGCTAATTGGCCTGGCCTGTTTGTTTGTGTTGTTTATTAACAGAAAGCACTGAAATCTAACTAAAACCACTCGTTGTTTGTGCATAAAACTTGAAAACTAAACCTCTTGTGCCTAATACGTAATATATTAACCTTTATTTTCTTTAAAATAGATCATATACACATTGTTATATACTTAAGTTCAGCTGGAGTTAATGTTTTTCAGTCCTTTTATGTCTAATATTTTTTTGGAAGGCATCATTTGGCTTTTGTTACAAATTTATTATGAAGGTATGTAGCAACTGTTTTAGTCACCCTTGGATTTAATAAAGTACAAACTGAACACGTGGAAAAGCACTGGGGAACGGCGGCACGCGGCAGGACACTGGTAATTCCTTACACATCAAGGAGAAGACTCGCGTAACGAGAAGGCAAGACGCTATACCACAGCTTTGGCCTGCAAACGGAAGGATTCTGGAAATCCTGGAAATCGCTGTTGAATGTTCCCTTTACACCCGTGGCGCCCGTCCACGCTTCTCTAATGACCTTACATCTGCTGTAATGTCATGTGTCTCCGATACACATACTGTGCACACTATATTATGTGTATACGGAAATATGTTCCATCGTTGTATATATTGTCATCAGGGGTATTTTTAGAAGCAGTCAGTCGGCCCAGAGTCCAGATTTCATCAGACTAATTTAATTTTGTTTCCAGAGATCCTGATCGGGTTTAAATCTCTGTCAGTTCAGGTCGGTCATTTGAACGTCTGCTTGAAACAGTTAGAGATGGTTAATATAGCTTGTAGCCCCAGTTGCCAGGAAACGGCAAGAAAAATAGTCCATTGTATTGCAAATTGCTATTTGACTTCATGAACCCGTTGTTATTTTTAACGATGATATTCTAGAGCGACGTGGTTGTCGTTATTTTAGAGTTTATATGAGTAGCGTGAATTTATAAATGTTTGATTTAAATTTTTTTTGTGAACCTTCACAGTCCGGGAAGAAAATGAGCAGCGACCCGAGCCCATTTGTCCAGTTCACTGTCGGACACAGAACCTTTGAGAGCAAGGTGGGGTGGCGTCCACAGCCGGGGGCCCGTGGGGAGATTATGCTGTGCTGGTTACCTGTTCAGTTTGCAGAAAGATGTCGTAAGCAATTTACACTGGCCTACTTTAGCGTTCGTTTAAAAGCGTTGCTCGTTCGTAAGTGTACCTGAGTGGTGTGTAACCGTACTCCCTGGGCTTAGATCCGACGCAAGACCAATGAACCAGTGTGGGAGGAAGCTTTTACGTTCCTCATACACAATCCGAAAAGCCAGGAGCTGGAGGCGGAGGTAAAGAAGGCTGTGTGTGCGTGTGCGTGTGTGTGTGTGTGTGTGGCTGCTCGTTTGTCTGCAGTGCATCTTCATTTTCCCCATGAACCCAAGTAGCCGTGATGGTGCTGAATGTACCCAGGTGCACACTGTCATAAGTGATGTGTGTTTTTCTGCGTGTTTGATGATGTGAGGCCTAGTTATTTATGTTAACGTGTGATATCCCCGCCCTGCTTTTGTCGCAGGTGAAGGACGACAAACACGCGTGCTCCCTGGGTGTACTGTCCCTGCCCCTGAGTCGTCTGCTGGACGCTGAGGACATGACACTCAGTCAGCGTTTCCCGCTTAACAGCTCTGGGCCTGATGCCAGCCTCAAGATGAAGGTGGTGCTGAGGGTGAGGAAGACTCTGGTGTCTCTGCCTGTGTCTCTCTTTGTGTCTCTCTCTTTGGATATAAGAGCTTTAGTTATGACACTGCATATATTTATGTTAAGAGTTCTGTCCTTATTCCTACCTTGTGTTTCCCTGTAACAGGTCCTCTGCGTGGAGAAACCCTGCTTATCGGACCAGCCGTCCTCTGTCCAGGTGAGGAAGACCAGCGTGAGCAGCAGCAGGGATTACCCCAGCACCCCCACGCCCAAACCGCCTGCGTGCACCAAAGCAGACCTTCCAGTGTCCCCCCCCGTGCCCATCCCCGCACGTGACACCGAGCGACAGGTGAACGAGAGTCCGGGCAGCCCCGCCCGGCTGGCGGACACGGCCCTCAGTGCGTCCAGCCTGGCCGTGTCAGGCTCCCAGACGCAGCTGGCCGCTAAGGAGCCCACTCCCAGCATCGCCTCGGACATCTCCAACCCATTCGCCACGCAGGAACTGCAGCAAAGGCTGCGCCAGCTGCAGAAGTAAGCCTCCCATGGGGAGCTGTGCTACACCTCACACAGGCGGTGTACTGGGAAGTAGGAGCCCAGTCTGTCTCCTTTAAGCAGAGAATCCTCTAGTTAGTTGTTCACAGCTCTCAAGGGCCAAACAAGAGAGTTCTCTCTCGGGCCGTGTTCATATCTGCAATATCCACTGCTGCCTCCATTGTTAAATGTTTGCAAAGACAAAGGGCATAGTGCTTGGCTCGTGTTGATGATGCGGCTGCTGAAGGTCCTTCTCCTGCTCACTTTGCTTGCAGTGGCTCCACCCCTAGCCACTTCCCATTGGGCGAGGTACAGCTGACAGTCAGGCACAGCTCGCAGAGGAACAAGCTGATAGTGGTGGTGCATGCCTGCAGGTGAGCCTGTCAGTAAGCAGCCTTTTGTTCACTGTGTCCCACCACAAGGAGCTGCCTTTCTCCATTAACATACCTTCCTCTTCCAGGAATCTTATTGCATTCACAGAGAGTGGCTCTGACCCCTATGTACGCCTCTACTTACTGCCTGACAAGCGTCGTTCCGGCAGGAGGAAAACCCACACATTAAAGAAGACCCTGAACCCCATCTATGACCAATCGTGAGTGGCAGCAGTTTCAGCCAATCCTTGGGTCTCATTGTGGACCATGTCTTGTGACTGTAAAACACCCATATGTGTGTCCTGGCAGGTTTGAATTCAGCGTCTCACTGGCAGAGCTACACAGGAGGACTTTGGATGTGGCCGTGAAGAACGGGGGTGGCCTGCTGTCCAAACACAAGGGGCTCCTGGGAAAAGTATGGCTGGTATTCTCCTTCTCCCTAAATTGACTGCCCCTTTGTGGCTGTTGTGTATAATGATGTACTTCTTTCCCAGGTGCTGGTGGATTTAACGTACGAAGACATTTCCAAAGGCTGGACACAGTGGTAAACTCCTGTCTCCTGCTGGGTGTCACTGTAGCAGCTTGATGTGCATTCAGGACACACGTAAAAATGAGAAAATACTTAATCCCTGTACTGCATTAGCTTTGAATATGCTTTTAATTACCCGAGGTTAAAAGTAAGGTTGAAGCTGGGTCCTTGAAGTATAAAATGCCATTTTATGTCAGACATGTAAGGCCACATTCTGTGTTTAATAATTCAGCTGAGGTGCCAGTTATCCCTTTTATACATGACGTATCTTGTTTTTGCAACATAACACAGTCCCACCCAGAACAGAACTTATTTCCATATTCGCAGGTGTGCCAGATCCCATATTTAAATATTATGACCATTGTCTGCCTCAAAGTTGCACTCGTAGTTTTGGGATTCCGTTTACATAAAATGAGAGCAGCAAAGTGATTGGTTATTGGAGAGTAACTAGATTTATCATGCCTGTAACACTACTTGTGATTGGCTAAAGAACTGACCTATGTGTTCTATTTTATTTTGTTGTCCAGAAAGTTTGCATTTGAGATTTAGTTTAATGGTTTGTGATTTTACAAAAAAGTCATAACTGTGATTTTCTTTTTCCTTACAACAATTTAGCAATAAGTGTTCTTTATATTATGGTAAAAATCAGTATTCATGTGTGGCCCTGTATTGGTTGGTGGGAATTGACACCTGTTGTAACATCACGGACTCAGTAGTCTTTTTGGTAACAAAATATCCTTTCAGAGTTTTGTGAAGTAGTGTAGTGGGTGTGGGGTCACTGCTGGTCCTGCCTGCTGTAGCGAAGCCACCCAGACGGCTGCATGCTGCATAAACACCAACACTCGATTGCAGTTTTGAAACTGGATGGATCACTGACCTCCTGCAAATCAGTCATCAGTCTTTTCTTTTTTCCCCTCCCTTCTCTTTAAGGTATGAGCTGAGTGAAGATGGTGCAAGAAGAACACTTGAGACATAAAGGACTGAGGGGGGGTGGGGGGATGATGTCACAACCAAGCATATGTTCATTTGTTATTGTTTAAATACTAAATGTATAACCAGCCGTCTTCATGAACCATGACATTTAGACAATGGAATGTTTTTTAATTTTTTTTTTTTTCTATGGCACACACCTCTCACGCTGTTGTAAATGATATTTAACTCAACTCCCCCTTTTTCTGTCCGTGTTTTTGTGCAATAGGACTGGAATGGAAGGTGTTTAAGGCAGGCCTGTATTTACAATGACTACACGAGGGACTGGATAAGGAGTGTTTTCACAGTCTGCTTTGTTAGAGTGGACGTCTTGTTTTCTGCAGGCAACGTACCTTATCCGTGAGCTTTGTGCCACAGGGCTGGGCAGCTGATGGACTGTTCGGTGTTGGATGAGGAGTGGTATCGGTAGTTTAAATGAAAAAGAAAAATAGTGATCGAAATAAAGTATAACCTCGCTTTAATCCAGTCCTTCCAGAAAGTACAGGCATGTCATCTTTTTTAGCAACAGAACTTCCACCAACCAAAGAAATTAACATTTCATTTTGTCATCAGTGTGGGTTGAAGCCAAACACATCTGTATGTTAGTGTGATGTCTCTCTCTCATGTATTAAACACGCCAGTCATGTAAAGGTATGTTTTGCATTCCGGTCGTTCCTGTGCGCACAAAGGTCGACCTGCTGTATCGCTGTTCTTCGTCAAAGGGACAGCTGGTGCCATTTTTCTTTCAGATGTAGACAGTTTCTCTCTCAAATTGACAGAACTTACAACCTGACGTGGTGACGGCCTTCCTACTGTTACCGTTCTTATTGCCATGTTAATTTTCAGCACGCTTGCTTTTGTTTTGCTCATTTGTCATGTTTCATCACTGCAAGCGAAGCGTCCTCTGGGTGAGGCATTGCATTGACTTGTTGATGGGACTTCCTGTTGTGGATTCATCAGAAAACACCATAGTACGTTAAGGGCTTCCAGTGGCTGTCGGAAAAGCAATGGAGTGACAGAATGTTCTTGACTTGAATGAGAAATATCTGACAGAGTCTGAAACGCTGTCGGGTTTCGAATGGCCTGTGTTCCATTCTGACGTCTCTGTCGGACAGTGTTCTCAGTTTTGTCCAAAAGGGAAAAGGTTTGACGGTAGCGGTTGAACCAACCACTTTCGTCTAGGCGATGTCCACCCTTTGTTGCAAGTTGTTTTGCCTTTTTGATGTAATTTATTTATCTGGTGCCTTACAAACAATATTCTAATATGTAAACATATAAAGATGCTTTTAAAGTTTCCATATTTGACAATGTGTTCTGAAAAGCTTTTAAATAAAGAAATATTGCTGTGCTACCAGTGATAGTCTTGTACGCTACTTGGAGCCTGTGTCGTTAATCTCTCCAGCCTCGTTTGCTTCATTTGCAAACATTACTTTTCGTTATATATCATGCACTTTCATTCAATTTCGTTTTACAGCACACAGATTTAAAATGTTCTCACGTTGTTTTATCTTTTTCAAATGTTGAGTTTTTTTTTTTTTTTGTTCCTCCCAGACACGAGAGCTTTGCTGCGCTGTCAGTATTTGGGATCTTGAAGTTTTGTGTGTGTGTGCGCGCGCGTGCGTGCGTGCGTGCGCGTGTGCGTGTGTGTCTTATCAAAGGATGAAGTTTGTGATGCCCAGATGCAGGAACTGACTGACTCCCAGTCAGTAATGTACCAGAACATCTTATAGTGAAAACAAACAATCACAGTGACAACAGTGCGTGTAAGTAGATGGTAACCTAACAGTTTGGTCTCATAGTTGATGTGTGGGAAAAATGGGCAGGCATAAAGACCTGAATGACTTTGACAAGTGTCAAATAATTATGACCTGACGACTGGACGACGCTTGTGGGGTGTTTCTGGTCAATGGTGATGTGTACTGGCTAACAGCAGTCTGAGGGCGGACAAACTACGAACCAGTGACAGGGTTTTGGGCACCCAAGGCCCATCGATGCACAAGGGCAGTGGAGGTTATTTGGTCTGCTACTGCACAAGATGCAGAAACTCCTAATCGTCATGGGAGGAATGTCTCACAACGCAGTGCAGTGTGCCCTGCTGTGTTTTGGGCCGTGTAGCCATAGACTGATCGGAGTGTCCATGCTGACCCCTGTCCAAACTTATGAGTGTCACAACTGGACCTCAGGACAATAAAAGAAGTCCACCTGATGGTGCCCAGTGGACACAGGGTACACACATGCACAAAGAAAGATTTCAGAGAGGGGTTAGTAAATAATACGAACACTAACAGCCCCATAGTTATATAAATGTTACAGTTATATTGCCATGTACAGCAGCAGTAATTACAGTGGGTTTTGGAAACTTTTGTGGGAATGCTAAATAAAAGAACTAGGTCTGACATATACTGGTGCCTTTCCTTTCAGTGCCTTATACAGTATGTTAACAAGAGAATTTTGAAATCGGTTTTGTACCTAACAGGGAGCCAGTGGAGTGTTGACAGTATTGGACTTGTATGGTCGTACTTTCTGCTTCCAGTGATAATTCTAGCAGCTGCGTTTTGGATGGGCTGTAAAGTGTTTAGTGTGTGGTTTGTACTTCCACAGAGTAAAGCATTACAGTAGTCATACCAACTATAGACAAAAGCATGAACAATTTTATCTGTATCTTCTGCAGTAAGAAAACGGCGCAGCCTAGCAATATTTCTCAGCTGCAGAAAGCAGACCTGTGAAATTGCATTAACATGAGAGCCAAAGGAGAGTTTTGAGTCTAGAATGGCACCTAAATCTCTAAGTCTCTAATAGCGAAACAGAGGTCAGCAGCATTGAGGGCTGACCTGAAAGTCTTCCTAGCAAGATTTTGATATAGCGCCCTTCACAACAAGCTGTCTCAAAGCACTTCGCAGAAAGAAATTACAGGTAATACAAAATTAACAGCAAGTGAATGATTGAGGTTTAAAGATAAAGCCAGACAACAACAGAGGAAAGGAAGCAAAAACCCCACAACGTGGAGAAAAAAAACCTCTGGGGGCTCAAGGTTGACTGGCTGCCCAGCCCCTCCTGGGCATGCTAACATTATAGAATACACAGCTGAAAATTGAGACTTTGAATGTGAATAGCATAATGGAGTCCTTCTGTGCTCCAGGTGTGGGAGTAGCTCTGTAGGCTCAAGGTATTCCTTGGGCAAAGGCCCCATCGGGGTGTGGGTACTCTGGATGTCAAAGACTCTAGCAAGGCATCCCCAGTTGGGTACCGAATGCACATATGGATAGAGAAGGATTGCAGATAGGGGTTAGTATATAATGCAAACACTAGCAATCCCATAACAAAATACACAGTTATATTGGAATGTACAGCAGCACAAGCAGCAGTAATTCCTGTGGGCTATGGAAACTGTTGTGGAAAAGCTAAATCAAGGTCTTCAGTCGGGATTTAAAGACAGCGACCGATTCGGCATCCCGTACATATCCAGGCAGACTATTCCACAGACTAGGGGCTCTGTGACTAAAAGCTCTAGTGCCAATTCTTTTATGTACACATGGAACAGTTAGGTGGATTGCATTCTGCAATTGTAGGTAACGATTTGCAGTATATATAATCAAGTCTGTTAGATATGCCAGAGTTTTGCCTTTGAGTGCCTTATATGTTAACAGTAGAACTTTGAAATTGGTCCTGTACTTTACAGGAAGCCAGTGAGGAGAGGATAGTATGGGACTTATCCAATCGTACTTTTTGCTTCCAGTAATAATTCTAGCAGTTGCGTTTTGCATGCACTGTAATGTTAAGTGTGACATTTGTATTTCTAAAGAGTAAAGTGTTGCAGTAATCTAAACGACTGTAAACAAAAGCGTGCACAATTTTTTCAAATGCCGCAGCTTAGCAATATTTCTCAACTGCAGCACACCTGTGAAACTGCACTGACATGAGAATGAAAGGAGAGGTGGCGTGGAAAAAATTTTAAAGTGAGAGAAGAAATACACTTAATCAGTTATTGAAAACGAGATTGCGTTTATTTCCTCTTTCCAAAGACAGGAACACAACACCGTGTATCTGTGTATACAAGTGAGTGAGCCCTGAGCCCTGGCTAACAACTCCATTTACGTGCTACTTCTTTGCCTGTACAGACAAGCTGAAGAATAAGGACAAAGTTAGAGTCAGGGTGATCTGTCTGTCTCTGGGGCACAGTTCTCTTCCAAACCAGTGCAAACTGGTCTTGGAGCTGGCCTGTGGGTTGCAGGCTCAACACTATCTGTCCTTGGCCGTTGTTTTCAGGTTTATCTCGTGATATACTTTGGGTGCAGAACAGAACGTCTTGTCATTAAGTCATGAACACATTCTGTAATCTTGCAAGGTAAGCTGAATATTTTGCACACGCAAACATTTCCGTTGCACTCCCCCCCCCCTTTTCATTATTCATTAATCACTCAGATATGTAAAATCACCACACTGAACATCAAACTTAGAAATTCTCAAACAGGTTCAAAGAAACACTTGGAGTCTGTCCTGGAAAAGCGACGTGTCAAATCGTAGTGCCTCAGGATATTTCACTGCCCGTTTTCGTACCGCCTAGTTCCAAACGACATCTGTGTCATTCTCTTTCCGGTTCTGGTTGCTCCATTCACACGTCGCCCATATGATGAGTGTGAATACCGTTGCCACTACCAGGATCAAAGCAGTGGTTCTGCACACTCCACACAGACCAGGGTGGTGGAAAGAGTGCCAGGGATGTTGTGTATCCATTTTCATTCTGGGACTCTGGTGTTGGAGCCCTGTGCGGATCAGGAACTCTTCTGCAGTGGCTGGCATGGACCCAGGTGGCTCTCTCGGCGACCTTCATCGTGGCGTGGGTGGTGAGGAGGATCTGAAATGGCCCATCCCAGCGCCTGGAGTTCCAGTGTTTCCTTCTCAGGTTTCTGATTACAAAGTAGTCCCCAGGTTGAGGTCATGTAAGGGGTGAGAAGCTGGATCTGGGAGCGCGTCTTTCCCCTGCTTAGAGATGTGAGATAAAACAGAAAACAGGGCCATGCAATACTTCAGCATTTCATTTTCACACAGAACTGTAGATGGGAGGGGTCCGGGAGGAGAGCTCAGATTGGAGCGTGTTCGTTTTCTCATTCTCATGTACATCAGGACAATAGGCAAGGCCTTTGTGTCCAGCAGCCCTGTCTCCTCACAGTTCATCTTGCAGGGCTGATAGGCACAATGCGTTCTGAGGTCAGTACCCAGGAACGTGCTCAGTTCCTGAATCGCTTCATTCACAAAGGGTGCACTGTCCTCACTGCTGAGCTTATAAGGTATTTTCCAGTGGGGAATCACATCCATTAACAACATTTTTTACTACTGCAGAGCTATTCTGTGTTTTAACAAGAAATTTTCATGTTATTTGAAGAAACCAATGCAAGTTTTGTGTTATAACACAAAGTCGGCACTTTTGTGTTTTGAAGAGAAATGTTTTGCACAACACATAGTCTAGAGTAATACATTTATATTTATTCATTTAGCGGACGCCTTTGTCCAAAGTGACTTACAATGAATAATAGTACACGTGCGTGTCACAAACGAGGTCAAATAGCATCAGAGAATCTAACTAAGAGTAAGTGCCTATTGTCAAAGTGTACACAACTAAGTCAAGCAATTGTGTCAAAGTCATACAAGTACAGCATAAACATATAAGATGTAGGTCATGAATGAACTAGAAAAACATTTACAAAGAAACAGCCAACACCATTGCTACAATGTAGTGAATGGAAGCAAAGAGTTCAAAGTTTTGAAGTCCTAAGGTGCTCCCCGAAGAGATATATGTTTACATTCTTGTGGAATGTGGACAGCGACAATGAAGTCCTCAAAGCAAGCAGAAGTTCGTTCCACCATAAAGGTCCAGAGAATAGAAGAGCCAAAGTTTACTAGTTTTCTTGGATGGCTGAGACCAGCCTCTTCTCATTAGCAGACCGCAGAGAACAGGAGGGGACATAGTTCTTGATTCGGTACCGGAGGTAGCCTGGCGCAGTCCCATTGATGGCCTTGTAGGTCAGCATCAGGGTCTTGTATTTGATGCATGCCTGGCCCACAAGCCAATGTAGGGCAACAAGCAGGGGAGTGATGTGTGTCTGTTTGGGAACATTGTAGGTGGTAATACACAGTTTATGTGGTATACACTGAAAAAAACTTTTTGGTATAGGAAAACATACAAAATTTACACTTGTAAGTTTTACATAGTAAAACGTAATCGTCAGCCATCTAGTTGTTGTGACAGTAAGGCCCAACTAGTTGACTTAACATTACGTTAGAGCTTTCAGTGGCAAAATGAAACAGTTTACATCATGACCAGTGTGTAGTATTTCTGTGGTTTTATTGGTAGAAATGTTGTATTTAACATGGAATAATGTATACGCTTAAGCTTCATATGAACGTAGGTCGCTCATCTTCCATTTTAGTTAACGTTAGTCTGCCATTTTTAACTGTTATATTTCTACAGTGGCCCAGAAAGGACAAACCAGAGGTTTCGCATTTGTACTTTACATGAACATCACATTAGCATAATAACAATATTAGACTAGTTAAACTGACTTCTGCCTGAATATATGAAATAGCAAATCTGGCTTATCACCCCATTTTCTTTATCTTTTAGTTTAATTAAAAAAATTTATTTATTCACTTTTGTCTCTTCTAATTATTTTTTTAAGCACAATCAAAATAAAAGGATTATTTTGTAACACCCATGCCTGACATGACTCCAGTGTCCACTAGATGTCACCCTTGCTCCTGTCTCCTTTGTGCTGATTGTTCTCGTCTCGTTAGTGTTCTCCAGCCCCATCACAGTCAAAGTTAATCCCAACAAAGGTGCTGGACGAGGAAGAGTGCCCAAAGACTGCTCCACTCAGTTAGGTGGGGTTCTCACCAGGTTCTTTCAGCATCTTCTGGACTCCAGCTGTGTCCCCAACCAGTGGAAGGAATCTACAATAATTCCAATCCCCAAGAAGACACTTGCTTAGGACCTGAAGGACTATAGGCCAGTTCCTCTGACATTTGCGCTTTGCAAATGTATGGACAGAGTCGTGCGTCACCAGCTGTCAAACATGCTGCAGGGTAAACTGGATCCACTTCAGTTTGCCTACAAGACAAAGCTTGGTGTAAAGAATGCAAGTCTCACACTTTTAGACACCGAGACCAACTTTTTTGATTTAGCCTTCCCATGACAGTCTCCGTAGCTCACTGTAATTACTGCTGCTGGCATTGCTGTACATGCCAATGTAATTGTGATATTTTGTTATGGGGCTGCCAGTGTTTGTATTATTTACTTGGTTGTCGAGAGCGATGCATATTTTTCTGCATGTGTCTAATGATGTCGCACATACTTCTTTATGTTTGTGTGTGATCCCCCCCCCCTCCTTTTTTTTCTCAGGTGAACGACGACAAACACGTGTGCTCCCTGGGTGTACTGTCCCTCCCCTAGAGCTATCTTCTGGACTCTGAGGACATGACACTCAGTCAGCATTTTCTGCTTAAAAGTTCAAAGCCCAAGGCCAGGCTCAAGATGAAGGAGGTGCTGAGGGTGAGGAAGACTCTGGTGTCTCTGCCTGTGTCTCTCTTTGTGTCTCTTTCTTTGGATATAAGAGCTTTAGTTATGACACAGCGTATATTTATGTTAAGAGTTCTGTCCTTATTCCTACCTTGTGTTTCCCTGTTACATGTCCTCTGCGTGGAGAAACCCTGCTTATCGGACCAGCTGTCCTCTGTCCAGGTGAGGAAGACCAGCGTGAGCAGCAGCAGGGATTACCCCAGCACCCCCACGCCCAAACCGCCTGCGTGCACCAAAGCAGACCTTCCAGTGTCCCCCCCCGTGCCCATCCCCGCACGTGACACCGAGCGACAGGTGAACGAGAGTCCGGGCAGCCCCGCCCGGCTGGCGGACACGGCCCTCAGTGCGTCCAGCCTGGCCGTGTCAGGCTCCCAGACGCAGCTGGCCGCTAAGGAGCCCACTCCCAGCATCGCCTCGGACATCTCCAACCCATTCGCCACGCAGGAGCTGCAGCAAAGGCTGCATTTCCATCTCCCTTTTGCTTCACGCACCTTGCCTTGTTTGTCTGGTTAAATAAATTCTACCCTGCAAAGAGGATCGAGCCTCTCTGCACTATTTCCTGGGTGTCACACTACCAGTGATAGTCTTGCATGCTACTTGGGGCCTGTGTTGTCAATATCGCCAGTCCTGTCTGCTTCATTTGCAAATATTGCTTTGTGTTATTATACAGGATACACTTCCATTCAGTTTTGTTACACAGCATACTGATTTAAAATGTATTCAAGTAGTCATTTTTTTTCTTTTGCAAATGTTTGAGTTTTATCCATTTATTCAGTGACCTTTATTCAACAAGTAATGTGTATCTTTTTCTTGTCAGGTTGGTAAGTGGTGACATATAACGCACAAAGGTCAGTCTGTACTTGTGCTGTAAGGTCTCGTGTGCCAAGTACTTCAGATCATCTGGTTTTGCTGTTTCCGTCTGCACGTGCTCTATCTTGTAGTGAAAACACTCTGCCTACTTAACCGTAAATAGCCTGAATCCACCCAATCTTGTATTTTTATCTTTGATGCTTGTGTAGTGGACTACACAGTACTAACAATATATAATCTGTCCTTTACACGTTTATGCGTGACTAATACCCTGTAAAATAGGAAATTATGACTTAGTTGAGATTTTGAGGAATGTAGCCAATTGCTTGCGTCATTAATCCACAAAGATTAAATACTTAAGATAAAATTTACTGAGTATATAGGGATTCATTCTTCACCACTATTGTGAAAATGAGGGCCAATATTCTCTCAAGGTGAAGTTCTGCCGCCATCTTGTGGACTTCTGATTTATTACAGCTATAATTATAGTATTTAACATTGGCAGGTTTCAAAACGTGATTTGACAACAACGAAACTCAGTTATTCACATGACTTCTTACTTCACGTGCGTGATTATTAAATAATGGTAAAAATAAATATTGAATGCAATGATGCAGTTAAAACATTCTATTTAAAAAGGTCTGTACACATGATGGTAACTATGACTTTTCAAAAAAATAATTCTGTTGAATCACAATTCAAAAACAATGTCTGATTTTAATTAGTTGACGTTCATTAAAATATTTAATATTACTTCAGTTTCAAGTCATTTCATTGACCATTGTTTTTTTTTTTTTTTACTGGAAGGGTACCAACAAATTCTTAAATACTTTGGAGGAGTTTGCATCATCAGTGACCAGCTACATCAACAAGTACACTGATAATGTCACCGTCTCCAAGACCATCACCACACGCTCCAATCAGAAGCCGCAGATGACTGCAGAAGTACGAGCACTGCTGAGAACCCGAGACTGCCTTCAGGGCAGGTGACCAGCAGGCCCTGAGAACAGCAAGGGCGAAACTGTCCCGGGGCATCAGAGCATGCACACACCCAGAGAATCCACGGCCAGTTCCAGAGCAGCGGGGACACATGGCGCATGTGGCAGGGAATCCAGACCTTCACCAACTACAGGACAACCACTCCTGCCTGTAACAGTGATGCCTCCCTCCCAGATGTGCTGAACAGCTTCTACACAAGGTTCACAGCACAGAACGACACGGTGATGAGGAGGACCACCCCTCCTCCCAGCAAACAGGTACTGAGTCTCACCACAGCTGATGTGAGGACAACTGAGCAGAGTCAACCCACGAAAGGCTGTGAGACCAGACAATATTCCTGGCGGAGTGCTCAGGGGATGTGCAGACCAGCTGGCAGATGTGCTGACAGACATCTTTCACTGAGTACTGTACTCACTGTATATTGCTGAAATGACAATAAAACCACTTTGACTTGAAATTCGCCCACGTGTGTACCTTATAATAAATGTTAATAAATTTATGTACAACGTAATGAATCAACGGATAGCTAACTGTAGTTCAGTGAATGGAAATGTGGTCATACCTGTTATAATTTAAAAATTTAAAGTAAATTACAATATTCATATCTTTAAGTTGTTCATATTGGTAAGTAATAAAATTATAACCGTAAGAGTAAACATGACGTTTTTAGGCTCAGCATTCTATAGATTTCCTAGGCATTACAAAAACTGCACAATGTGCTCAATTTCAGGGTGTACACAGAAGAAACGTAATGCCGTTTTTTACATTCTTGCAAAGACATCGCGCCCGAGATAAAAGACTTTATCAAACCAGATTAATTCCCCTAGGGCTACATTCGGGTCCTAAGATGAGCAATACGGTAATGGTATAGGCAGCTGTAAAAGCACTCCCAAAGCGGGCTTCTTAAAGGAATTACTTATTTAATGTCTGAAAGACAAACTGGCCCGCGACCCTGATCAGGATAAGACGGTGAAGCGAATGGATTGATGGATGAATGGAAGAGAATCTGATGGACGCCTTTAACAACGTCATAGATGAGGACTGTGTCACAGGAGAATCGATAGCAGTTTCGTCGGACTCTGGAGTCGAAGTAAAACAAAAATACATTTCACCACCAAATACATCTCAGCATCAAAATACACAGGAGGGTACATGCAGTTTAAAACAACAAAAACAATCCTTTGTTTTTTGTTTGTCTTTTGGATTAGATATACACAGTATAATAACACTCACCAATTTCTTTTTTTCCCACTGATATTGTTTCGGTGGTTTCAGCACTCCACCCCCTCCCCTTTTTTATCGCACCCCAGGGTGAGAAACATTTGGGATACGTTGGTCCAACGCTTACACCCACGTTCTTGAAGGCTGCCGGAAAAAGGCTGGACACGTTTAGCTGTTATTCATCTGCTGTGTGTGTGTGTGTGTGTGTGTGTGTGTGTGTGTGTGTGTAGCCTAGAACAATTTAAAAAACTAAGTGAAAGATAAAAAAAAAAAAAAAAACAAACAAAATTAGCCATGCTGAACTGAGCTGCTTGTGCAAGGGTACGAGAGGAATTCTCTCACACAGTACACTCCAGAGGAGCAGGGATATGAAACGTGTCAGTCTGAAGCGGCAATACAAATACAACGTGAATTAATTCCTTCGCATTTTACCAGCTTGGCTTTCAGGCATTCTGTTCCACAGCAGGAAGTGCATGCCTCAAATCTGCATCCTTAAGGGTAAAAATAATAAACTAAATACAGTGATTTGTGGAAGCACACTCTATTCATATAATTTGAATACATATCTGATTATACCACATTCAGTATTCACCCCCAAAACTGATGTCTTTTTTCCCCTCACAATACATGTTAAAGGAAATTTAAAGGAAAATTTCTTCCTTCCTTTAAACAGACATTGGATGTTTCTGGCAGGGTTAGAGATGTGTTTTTCCCATTCTCTTTTCCCTAGAAGTGCTCCTGTAAATCTGCATAGTATTAAACCACTGTTAATTTATGGCAATATTCGCCAATCAGCCATAACATTATGATCACCTGCATAATATTGTGAACGTCCCCCTTTTACCACCAAAACAGCCCTGACCCATTAAGGCATGGACTCCACTAGACCTCTGAAGGTCTGCTATGGTATTTAGCACCAAGCTGTCAGTAGCAGATCCTTTAAGTCCTGTAAATTGCAAGGTGGGGCTTCCATGAATCAGACTGTTTTTTCCAGCCCATCCCACAGATGCTCGATTGGACTGAGATCTGGAGAATTCGGAGGCCAAGTCAAGACCTCGAACCTGTTGCTGTGTTCCTCACTCCATACATGAACGGTTTTGTAGTGTGGCAGGGCACATTATCCTGCTGAGGCCACTATCATAAGGGAACGCTGTTTCAGTGAAGGGACGTAACATCCTTCTTCCCATAGTGCATCCTGTTGCCATCTCTTCCCCAGATAAGTGGCACATGCACCCAACCCGGACTTTTTCTGATGTAAAAGAAAATGTGACTCATCAGACCAGGCCACCTTCTTCCATTGCTCAGTGTCCCAGTTCCGATGTTCATGTGCCCACTGTAGGGGCTTTTGGCACTGGACACAGGTCAGCATGGGCACCCTGACCTGTCTGTGGCTTTACAGCCCCATATGCCACAAACTGCAATGCACTGTGTGTTCTGACACCTTACTAACGGAACCAGCATTAACTTTTTCAGCAATTTGAGCTACAGTAGCTCTGTCTTCGCTCCCCATATGAATCAATGAGCCTTGGCCGCCTATGACCTTGTTGCCAGTTCATTGGTTTTCGGTCCTTGGATCACTTTTGGTAGCTCCTGACCATCATAGACCGGGAACATCCCACAGTTTTGGAGTTGCTCTGACCCAGTCGTCTAGCCACCACAATTTAGCCCTTGTCAAATTCACTCAAAGCTTTACGCTTGCCTTGCTCTGCTACCAACACATCACCTAAAGGGACAAAATGTTCACTTGCTGCCTAATATTTCCCACCCACTTGCAGGTGCTATTTTAACAAGATAATGAATGTTATTCACTTCACCTGGTGGTGATCATAATGTTGTGGCTGATCAGTGTATACTGCAGTCTGCATCGCTAGTTTACTACCTACACTGAGTAAACATACTAAGCTTTAATAGAATAGAATAGAATAGAATAGAATAGAATAGAATAGAACAGCTATTTTGTGCAAAAAAGAATGATATCCTTACAACCATCCTGCAGATATACACAAAGCCGTATTTACATGGCTGGATAACCGAGTCTCAGTGAGTTCACTTCATTCTTAAGCCGTGCTGAATGGCAGAGTGTCTGGCTGCTCTAAGAGAGGATGGTTTAATTGATGCATGAAAGATGGTGGTGTGATATCAGCATGAGACAAATGGTCAGACTTACTTTGAAGTGCATTACAGTGGTACAGTGATGTTGACTTTCACAGCCTTCCTTGAATTGTACAAGTTATCGTGTGATTGTCCCTGTAGATTACAGAGAGCCGTTCTATTGGGGGAAATATGTAATAATTGGCTTTGGCTCCATTTCTGTTAAAAGACTTGTAATAAGGATGTTTTATTTCCCATAAAAACATATTTCAGCACCATTTTGATAAATTTGACTGTAATATGAGTTCTAAATATATGAATCCTACCTAAACCTAGTTTTGCAGTATGTACGTGTGTGTGTGTGTGTGTGTGTGTGTGTGTGTACACATGGAGTGAGTTCAACTATGTATGTCTAATATATCTTTAGGTCATCTGACAAAAAGTCAGCTAGAAGATTAATGTCATTCTTGTTTGGGAACCAATTGCCATTACAGACCATTCCACAAGGTCATCTCCATCGTTTTGCCAGGATGTGTGAATCATCACTCAAACAATCACAGTTGTTGATTAATTTGTATGGCATGTGTCTGTACATCCTCGGTGTTGTAGATACCAGGGGATCGCGTCTGAAACATCTGCGACACTGGTGATGGCCCTGCATTTGTGCGCTATACCAACAGCATTGCTCAGCAGGCTCACCTGAGGGAGTTAGGAACTGGGGGGGGGGGGTAGGTGTTGACAGGCATGCAACGCAACAGTGTCGGGATTGAGGACGTGACAGAGTTACGTTAGAGTTCTTCAGTGGTGCTGTCTAGGAGATGCTAGGAGATATAGACAAACAGATGGAATCCCCCGTTTACCGTCAGCCTCCCTGGGGCTGCAGGAGATCAGACCCTGCCCCGGGAGTGCCATCATGCCTGCGTCATCTTGAATATCTACGTTACAGAACGGGACAGTGCTTTAAAAAACCACTAACACCACTGAAATACTTGTGGTAAACATACCCAAGACATTACTCATCCGACTAGCATGGAAGCCGAGGGAATATATAGAGCAATGTGCGTAGATGAACTGCTTCGCAGCAAACACGCTGGCACTGTCTGCCTGTCAGAGGAGCCGGGTTACATAACACGTCATTGGCAAATGTTTCTGTTTCTGAGCCGGATTTTGACGCTGGGTGCTGTGTCGTCCTTCTCATATTGCCGGCGTACGAGCTGAATGGAACTGGAAGTGCGTCACACGTGCACTGTCTGTGTCGTCCGAAGCGCTCATGCAGGCCCGCGCAAATTTTTGGCGTCGTCTATGGCAATGGCCTGATGGCATTCACAAAGAGCTGATCGTCACCAACCGGTGTAAGATGTTTGGATGCGCCGTTCCCTCCAAATCAGCTGTGTGTCCCTAGCACCTGAAATGCTGACTTCAGTCCAATACACTCTTTATACAGTTTTATGCCCCTGCCTTTACTCTCTGATAATAATTTTCCCACTGTGCTTTTATTTCAGGGCAATATGCTAACTTGTGCTGTAAATGCAGTAACCCTTATACAAAGTATTGTGTAACATGCAAGTGACATGAGGTCTAATTTTACTGTCTTTTCACTGTGAAGTAACCTGTTATGTAACACCAGATTGTTTCTGTATCCTTAGATATGACCAGCCCTGCATCTTGTGTAGATGCCAGTTTTTTCAGTTTCCTGTTCTTAATTGCTTTTTAAAGGTGATTAATTGGCTAACTGCTGTAGTTACCTTAGCAGGTGTTTCCTCTACCCTCAGGAGGTGACTCACAGGAACCAGGATATTCCACTAGCATCTTATACCTACAAGTAAGACATCACACCTTTGGTTTTTTTACATAATCATCCCACTTGTAACATGTTCCTACCACAATGGCAGATTTGGCACAAAGTAGCCTTTTTTATCAATGTGTATGTTCAGCAGTAATGTAATATAAAATGAATCTAGTGAGAAGCAGTTTGCAGTCATAGATGGAGTGACAGTCACAGTGAATGGGATTAATGTGTGCTATCAGTCTGGCTGCCCTAACAGCAGCTGCATTCAAATTTGCAACACAAGAAAGCCCATCTCCCATGGACTCTGTGGAATGAGGTGTTGCACAGGGTTTTGAAACCATCCTGTTTTAGACTCTTTAATTGGGCAGAGAGGGTGAATTTTTGTTGTTCAGGGGCACATCCAAGGAGGGGGCAGTCAGGGGTGGCACTAGCTCCACCATACCTTGCATGACCCCACCCCTCTCATAAACATTTTCAGTATGTTATTCCGTTGTGAATATTTTGTTGATGCTTTAAGTGTAATAACAATGCTTAAATGCTAACGAGGCAGTGTCGATGCTATATTGATTTTCAATTATCGGTTTTTAGTACTGGATGGACACACACACACACACACACACACACACACACACACACACACAATTGTGTCACCTTCTCTTAATGCTCCACAATTCCAATCTGCCTGATCACAAGATACATTTTTCCTTTGCTCACTGAAAATCCTTCTACCCCTCCCATGTTTTGGACACCTGCTGTTGGTGTCTGGGTACCACAGTCCATTGAGTTGCAATGTAAGGTAATATAGGCCTTTATTTCTGCACCACTGTTTCTGTCTGTATAGGGCTCAGTATTGAGGGTTTAACCGAATGACCAGGAGGCGCGAGTCATTCCTGTTTACTTACCGTCATTAGCACCAATGTGTTAAGGCCGTATTGGTACAGTTAACATTTACGAGATTTTTATTGGCTGCTGTCACTGCACTTGTGAACTTAAGCAAATATTTGTCGGCAAATCTGCAGGCAGCTTTGCTCTGAATTAATGCCACGCTGCCACTGTGCTGGGGAGTCAGCCAGCCAATCATATCAGCGATGACCAGCTGAAGACTCCATGGCAACCAACTAGTGCCAGCATGGCTAACAAAAACCAGTTGGCTACTTTGTTTTAATGTGTCTCTCTTTTTTTTTTAAATAAACAACCAGTGTCTGTTCCCAGTATCAGATGAATACTTTGTGAGCTACATGTCGCTTGTGTGTATAACCTCCTGCTGTCCCTACTATACATGCATCCCAAAGCAGCCATTTACTAAATGACTACACTTATCATTATGAAAGTTAAACCAAGATCAGAATCAGAACTATTTTCACTAAGTATGCTCACACGTTTGACTTTGTCCACAGCGGTTCCCAGTACCAGCACAGTTTATTAAAAAAATGACAATGTGTTAAAAACAGTAATAGTCTGTGAAAAAGTATCAGCGGGAAACACAAATACCGGCAATGTAAAACATACAGTGTGACGGACATGTTTGCTGTACAGTGATTAATAACAGTTCTGTGTACAGTGTTGCTGGTTGGTTGATTGTTCATTGGTCCAGTGTCCTGGGGCAAGAAGCCGATCTTATGCCAGGTGGTTCTGGTAGAGATTTTAGTACCAGGGGCAGAAGATCAAACAGGTGCTGGCCTGGTGTGTGGAGTCTTCAGTGATTCCCTCTGCCTGTTTTCTTACCCTGGAGGGTGGGCACAGAGTGCCCGGGGCTTTTTTCTACAGACCTCATCGTCTGCTGAAGTCTGTGTTTGTCCTGCTTTGTGGCTGAGCCAAACCAAACAGTGAAGGAGGTGCACCTGATGATACAACATGAAGTGTGGTCTGCAAGGTCAGATTCTGCTTGGAGGATTGTGTGCATGAAAAATACATTTCTTCAGTAAATATTTAAATATTAGCTTAACCAATCAGTTTGACACAGAGCAGGGAAACTGGCAGTTTAATAAACAGGTAAGTCCTCCTGGTAGCTGCTGCATCATTATGGCGTTTGAATATCACAAGCCGTTTTTGTTTTCCTCTTTTGTGCTGTCAGAGATTTAAGCAAAGCTGTAGTGTTAATTTCAACAAGTGATCTCACATTGCGCCTAACAAGCTAACTGAAAGTTGAGGGGTAGTGAGCGGTAACGTCAATCTCTATTTTATTTGTAAAGCACATTTTAATACAATGCTGTTATCCAAAGCGCTGTACAGTGACAGAAATAACAAAGTAATAAACAATGCAACGGTAAAAACAAAAGACAATGATGGTCAAATACAACAATAGACGGTAAAACAATAATACGGTGGAGTAATAAATGTCCGCTCTCACTACTGATTCAAACGCCTAACCTAAAACTCGTGAATTAAACACTGTTAGAATTCAATCTACATTAAAAAAAAAATAAAAAATTGTCGTGATACTGGAGTCTCTGACTTGATATCATTACCATTAAAACTATGTTGATCCTTGTCCTATGCTTACCTTTTAATGCTAGAAGATACCTGAAGTGGAGACTATCGCTAAACGGATGCCAGATGCCTGTTGCCCTTGATTAATATGTTAAAAAACATTAATTTCTATTGAGTCTTGAATAGTTCGCGTCGGCTCATTGGTTAATGAACATACAGGGATGTCAGTGTCTTTCCTGGCCATTTTTGCAAAATTTGAAAGTGTCTATGAAATCTTCATATTTGGGACCAACAGTTTACTGCAGACTGTATTGGCAAGGTTCAGCGCGTAACCGGACAGAGGTTCGCGCAGTTGCGGTAAAAAGTATTTATAAATTGATCCGCTGCGCTGAAAGCGCTTCCCTGAGGTTAAGTGCTTGCATCAGTGTCACATGGGGGAAAAGGAGCCATCACGAAATTTCACATTGGATAAATGCGCATGCATGATCTAATCAAACACGGAGAAGGTCCATGGTCAGTTAACGATCGGTGTAGATAAAATCATGTTTCACGGCTAAATTTTTTAGTCTTTTGAATCTTTCTTATTGGTTTTATATCAGGTTTGACATAGGTATTGTAAATTGTTAACCATACTGATGTAGTGTTAAGTCTGTAATGTTTACGGACCCATGGCTCATATTAACGGCATCTACCATTTCTGTCTTAATTTGCAATAAACATCTGTCTTTAGTGGCATTGACATTCAAATGCTGCCTTGCTAATATCAGTAGTTAGCATTTCCGTAGATTTAAATAAGCGTGCACAGGTGCATATTCCACGAACCTTACGTACGTGTACAGCGCACGAGATGTTTTGCCTTTAAATTATTAGTCTCAAACACTTGTCAGGTTTTGCTTAACCCTGAAACAATTTATATGTTACAAGTTGTACGTTCTCCTGCACGCGCTGTAACCCAAGTCACGTGCATGCAAACATTAAAACACCTAGGACAGAACTGGCATCATTTGCATGATCTACAAATATTTTAGCGACAAATTAAGCCATGCATTATGAAATAAATCAGTATGTAATTGCCAACGCTATTCTGTAACGTGATTTCCTCAAACTGAACGGTTCAATAGCATCACACCTTATTCTGTTTAGTAATATTCTGTATGGCTAAGGTTGAGGCCCTTTCCGTCCCAGTTTCTCGTTGGCATATGGTATGGCTTCGTAGTGGCTGCGGTAGTGTGTGTGTGTGTGATGTGTATTTTAGTTTTACGTCATTAAAGGAGGGGCCCGGGCGGGGTAGCTGTTCCCGGCGTCGGCTCTAGTTGCGGCCAGGAGCTGACTGCGGGAGACATTTGAGAGCAGGGCTCATCGCGCAATCCTTGCATCCTTCCCAATTTCTTTCTGTCTCTCTCCTCACCATACATCTTTTCTTTTCACCCACATCACAATTTTTCATCCCCCCCTCAAAAATTTAGAGAAATAACGAAATGGGTTCTTAGCGATTGCAATAGCGTACATCAGTAAGAATGATGGATTCTCTTCGATCTCTTCTCTTCGTCCTTTTAGCGTTTGACACCCGATTGTTTGCCTTCGGTGACAAGAAATTTGGTAAGTTCATTCATTTATTCGGGGGAGGCTGGAGAGAGCTTTGGTTTTAGTTCATATAACTAATCAATGTATGCACACACAGGTGGAGCGCTGGAGGCGACTTACACAGGCGTATTTCTTTTTGGGCTAGTAGTGATATTGCATTTGATTTTCCTGAAAAGAAACGATTTTTTAAAGCGCACATCGGTGAAAACTTGTACAAAAACTACGCGAAGCTTTGGCTTGTTCGGTTAATGTAAATACTGAACAAAGCTGCAGAAGATATCTAAATTTAACATGCATATTAAAATATAGCTAATATGAATACAAACCTGATAATTTATAGACGCGTTATCGGTAAAATCGTTATAGATCGGCCATTTCTCTGATAAGGAAAACATCTGCCAGTGCTCTGCAATATTTTTCGCATTTTTAAGTCTTCGCCAGCATGATCTGAACATATACAGTCCTCTCTAATTACATAAGCTGTTTCTGCACCACAGAATATTTTCATTTATATCCATCTAGCAGACATCTAACGGGATCTCGCACAGAAGAACAGTGCCTTCATGTGATGGGCTGCTGCGCGTCTATTTTAGGAAGCATTGTCGGTAATATAACAGTGCGGTGTCTTTCCGTGCCGTTTGATTCATGTCAACTAGAAGACTGGAGGAAACGTAAGATTTGATTTAAACTAGGTAAATTTAAATGCTGCACACCAATGTCTTTTTTCTTTTGTACTTCAGTAAGGAAAATTGCATATATTTTATTCTTACGGTGTAAATACTTTTTACTCGGGTAACGGGGTTGTTCACCTGAATAGTACTTTGATGTGTTTTGTATCTTATCTGCTAAATCAATTTTCGTTTCTACAAGGCGGCCGCCTCGAACATCGAATATGTGAATACGGTGATGTCGTGTGAAAAGGATAAACGAGTATAAAATGTTTAAGAAATAACGTAGCTTGCTCTTTTCTCTACAAGCAGTTTCCAGCTTTGTTTAATTCTATGTTACTTGGCTGTTACGATAGGACTTGCTGAATTTGCGTCGCTTCGAAGCGCGGAGTTAACTGGCCTTATTTTTTGGGGCATCTCCGACCCAAATCACATTGCCCGAAATTGGCATATAGGATATCAAGTCATGTGTCAGGAATGTACAGGATGTTCACAGCATGAATCTTAACAGATTTCTCAGAATGAAAGCTAATCAGCTACGAGTTCACTTCCATCTACCTGTGCAAGCTGTGACAAATGCGTGTACTATTTACAGAGGCGCCACTATAGTGCATTTGTAGGTTCAGGGCATTCCCACCCTCGCCGTCTCGAGCCGACGTGTTTTGAGACAGGTGCCGCTCGGCTGGTCCTGATGGGAGACGATGAGCGTGGGTCCATCACTCGTTTCACGCCTCGTACAACCGACGCATCGCCGTATGACTTGCGTCAATGTACGTGTTTGAGTATGTTTATTTAATGCCGTATGTTACGCTGCACGTTTCGCCAATAAAAAGGGATTCCAAAAACGAATCGTTTGTGGGATGGGGGTTGGAGGACTTATCTGTGAACGTACACCAAACATCGTACACCAAACATCAAAAATCTATAAGTACCAAGTGTTGTCGTGGCAAGAAATTAAAGCTGTTATGGGTGCACAAATATTACTTGTTGGACGGGCTGTTTGATTTCTGTGATTGCAGTGGAAGTGCGATGTTTTACCTAAGACTGGAATAGTACATTTGCATGACGTGAAAACTTAAATCCAGGGCCATTTTCAGGAAAAAAAAAAAAAAAAAACATCTAGGCAATTGCCTGGAGTGCAGCCTGGTATTAAAAAAAGATGAAAACTGACTTGTAAACAAAAGACAGGGGATGATGGAGATTGTATACATGCACTGCAAAGTGGAGTGTCGACTTGCACATCTTCCCACACTTGTGTGAGATGGATGAGATTGCAACAGAAGAATGGACCAGGCTGCTGGGTGGTTTCCATTCAGGAACGTTGCTGAATGACAAAACATTCTGCTTCAGTCTTTTTTGGAAACACTACGATGTAGCGTGGAGCTTGGAGATGTGTGTTGGCTTGATTCAGAGCACAACAAGCTGCTCACGCAACTCCTAAGCAGTAAGTTGTCTGTTATTACGGAAATTAACAGAAAGGCTAAAGATATTTTCTTTAAAATATGTTGGTAGACATACACAGCAATGGGATAATGACATTTCATATTACATCAGATAACATTTTGCTCCTTTGATTTCTGTACATACTTAATAGTTTTAATTCCAGTTTATAAAATGGTCAAAACCATTTGTGTGGCCATATGTTTAAAATTGTTGCTTATTAATAGCAACAATTCAAGTTCAAACCAGTTATTCCAGTTGGAGTCACAGGGAACAGGTGCTTATTCCTGGTGCTATACAGAGGTACAAGACATGGTACACCATGAATAGGGTGTGTATACACACACACACACACACACACACACGGAGGTCCATCTCATGTGGCCAAATCACCTGGAAACCCACACGTCACATCCACAAACACAGAAACAGCAGCCGCAATGTTTTCGGCTAGATTCAAACCCATGACCCTGGAGGCGTGAGTCAGCAGCACTGCCCCCTGCCACACAGTGGCAGGATTTGGCCACATAGTATTATTTTTCTTAGTGTCCAGTTTCCAGGCTTGTTGAATTGTATAGTGAAGCATTACTTGCAGAATAGTTTTCTGTAAAACGAGGAGCTTGTGCACTCAACACGTTGACACTAGTTTATGTGGGAGTTTTCAGTCCATACAAGCCTATTAATTTTTATATTGACGGCAGTAAGGTCAGTCACACATTGTTTTCTATTATTTTAAAAATCATTCAATAATAAAATATATATCCTCACTACAGCAAGGGCTGTAATTGGGTTGTAACTTTGAAGTAACTCGAGCACTTTAGGGTTACGACCATTTGCTACGTTGTGAGTCACGGGAGGGCCCAGTCCACAAATCTGATGGTTCCAGTGAATTCTGGAATTCGAACATTACTGTCTTGCAGCTGCTGGTTCGACTGTGAGGACGTTAAAGTGGTGCATTCTTATTTCTAGGCAGAGTACTTTTAAAGATTAACATCTGCTTTTTTACACTGCAGTCAGACTTAATGTCCTGAATTTGCTGACAGTCCCTAACAATCTTGGCTCAGTTTTTCATCATAAAACTCACCGCCATAGCGGCATATTACCCTGGCAGAGGACCAGAGTCCGGGGAACAAACAGTAAAGCCTCCTGTTCCCTGCTATATTTCATAGCTACACAGCCATCAGGAGAAGAGACCCGCATGCTGATAACATGAAAACTTATTTAATGTCATCACATTAATAATGCAATGGAATATTAAAGGATTTACTCAGCAGATAAGAATATGTGGGGCAACTTGCATAAATCACTTTTTAAACGGTCTTATTCACTTGCGGTGTGAATATTTGCTGAAGTGATTCAGGTTAAGCACCACGGTGAAGGACGCAAAGGCAGGGGTCCAGCTAGAGATTTGAGTTGCAAGGAGAATTTTAAGTAATCCCAACATGTTTTATGACCCTCTGTGTCATACGGTTGGAAGTCTTACAAACAGCAGTACTTAATTTGTAGACAGAAGTCAGCAGGAGATGTTTCATGGTATCAGTATAGCTGTTTTAGGTGTATATTAACAACCACAACACAGTTCCTCTGGTTAGTTAACGGTACCAATTGAAAATGGCATGATTTCAGTGTGTGCCCTGCTCATTGTCCAGTGCCAAAGGGCAAAGAGTAAAAGCACATGGAGAAAACACCAACCAAGATTTTACACCATCCTCTAAAAGGTCATCCTCCCCATCACTTGTTGCCGTGACAGCTGTGTCATGTTCACGACTATTGGTTGGGCACAATTGAGTGTATGTTCGCGCAGCTGAAAGGATTCACACCTGTTCGGAAGAAGTAAGTATAGTGCCAGAAATGATTTGTGCCAGTACTTTGTAGTGATGTACCATTACAATTCAAACAAAGGTACCATGGCAACCTGTGTGTACACAGGTGTGTACCTGGGCCAGCATGGGTTGAGCAGTACCTGTATACAAGGAGGACCCTACATTGGAGGTGAGAGAGGTTGTGCTGCTCACCAGGACAGTCTTGTCCTGCCAGACAGACCTTTTAGAAAAGAGGCAGTTCTTGTAGATCAGGGAGATGCTAACGGACACGAGGGACTTCTGTCAGTTGAGTCATTGTCATCAACTGGTACCCAGAGTGCCGGAGGAGACTGAGGGTCATAGGTCAGAACTGGGAGGCAAGGCTGCTGACACAAGCAAGCAGGGGAAAGGGTCGGCGGGGCTGTGACACATCACATCTTGTTCCTTCATGCCTGGTTTATAAATAGCAGCATCTTGGTGACTGTAGGTTTGATTTCCTTTGAGCTTTTGGAAGAAGGTACACCTTGTTTAGAGCAGGTGTGCTTCCTCAAATGGAAGAACCCTGCTCATGCCTCATGACTCCCTCTGTGAAAGCTTGTTAGATGGAGATACATTTTGTCTCGAGAACATCCAGATAGCTGGAGTTGGTGGTAACATGCTTTGCTAATTAAACTGTGAGCGATGAAGGTGATGACATGAAATCTGTTTCAGTGGCAGCAAATAAAAAACAGAAGAAGATACATATTTTTAATTTTTTTGCTTGTGGTGTTTTAGAGCTTACTGGAGAAAAAGAGCTGTGGGTTGGGAAGACTCTGACATGACTGCATTTGTGTCAGCAACACGCAGTCATGCGCAGTCGGAGCAGCTTCCTGTTACCTTGCGAGTGGTGCTGCCTCAGGGAAGGGGGACTGACTGAGCAAAGATGCATGTGATGGGCATCTATTACTATGGTAACACGCCTCAGCACTTCAGATCCTGTGCACTTGACCTTTGACCCCTGAGATCAAAGTGAAGCTGTGTGGCAGGGATGTAACCCAAGTTTTAACTGAAATGTTAGCAGGGTCCTTGGTTTGGAGAAGGTAGCTTTTAGTTGTAGTTGTGACAATTTTACAAGTAGTTGTGACAATTTTATCGACAAAATTCTTCCTGAGTCCAGAAGGACACTTTGCAGCCAACTCGGTAATGTAAGGACAATTTTTAACAGAAGACGCACCCTCCCATTGGCCCGTTGCGTTTCAGCCCAGGGTGATGTGTGGGGGAAACAGCCAACCATGCAGCCAGTTGTGCAGTCGCCCAGGTTACCGTTGTTTCTAGGTGTCTCCCCAGCCCAGAGCAGCAGGTGGCCTGGTCAGCACAGGCTAACGGTAGTCAAGGAAACATGCTTCCTTTGGCAGGCGCATGCCTTTCTGGGCATGCTCAGTAAGTCCAGCTGGTTGTTTGTACTGACTCAAGTTTGGCTGATTAACGGTTGTGCGTTACAATTTCTAATTAAACTATAGCCAACTTTATACACAGCAGCACATAGATCTAACAACATTTCCTTTTGTGAACAGTCGTACAAATGCAATCTTTATTTTCTTACATAGTTGTAACCAGCACTATCTTGATCAACAGTCTTTCTCCTCAGAGCCGACAAAGTATTATGTTAATGCCATAGTTTTGATAGCGATCTGCTCTCGGTGTGCAGTAGTAGAACACTGCTTGCAGTGGTATCAGTCTGTGATCATCCAGCTGATCCTCACATGCTCTTAATGAGGGACCAGCTACCAGGACAAGGTGTTTGTCTCTGTTAAAAATATCTTTGCTAGTGCCTAAAACAAGCAGCTGGCTGCTGGCTGACATGCTGAAATTATCTATGTTTCTTATAGGTTTTGTGAATGAATTATGTACAGTTGTATTGTTCATTTGTAAATGCATGGATGCATTGTGTAGAGCAGCTTGTCCAGTTTACTGTTATGAAGAGCCTGTTGCCTTTTTACAGGAATCCAGAAGGGACACACACACACACACACACACACACACACACTGTAGATGTAATATAGAGATTCCATTCCACCTGAATAACAGTTTTCATTTGCATGGCTTTTGATGTACTGGTTATTCATAAACAGCGCTGCATTTTCAATTCGGACATTAGGTCAGGTATAAGATGTTTCAGAAGGTTAATGCACTGCAGTGGCTGTAGCACCTGCTAGATATTTCACTTTATTATAATCATTTATTTGCAGTGTGTGGAGTTTGCTGAACATTACCATGTTGTTTATGTAACTGAACACCAGTAAGTGCTTGCTCCATTTCCAAGTGGCCATCAGAAACAAGCATATATTCCTGATTTAGTTTAGTAACCATCAGGTAAGTGCCTGCGTGTGTGTCCATGCAAATTTGAGAACAGTTTTAAAATGGATCAAACTGGTTAAATGTATTAATAGTTAAATTTATGTTTATCTGATCCAAAAAGATGGAGTAGTCATTACACTCTGTGTTCTGAATGCACCAGTGATCTTATCTGAGAAACTTCCTTAAGCCCATAACCATGTCAACTGCCATACAAATGGGTGATTTTAATTTTTTTTTAGTTTTATGTTAAGGTTCACTTAAAACACCTCAGAAAATTACAGGTGTATCATGTCTGTTCATGTAATGTCAAGGACAACAGGTAAGGTGCGCTCGAAACAGACCCGAAAACACTGCGATGTTACCGAGTTGCAGACTTTTGTGAATGTCAGTGATAACTGCCTTGGCATCATCTCACCACAGAATCTTTACCCACATCCCAGCTCTGTCGGGGCTCTGCGTTCTGCAAAACTCCAACTGTGCATTTGTTTTTGGTGCTGCCTGGCAGACAAGCCTTTGTCACGTAGAGCTCTCGACACAGCTGAGACCGTTGGCGGGGCTCACAGCTGTCCCCAGCAAACACAAAACGTTCAAATAACGTTAGCTAAACGTTTAGGGAACGTTTCGCTAACGTTATTTGAACGTTTTGTGTTTGCTGGGTCTGCACGCCTGACCAGTGCACCATTGGTCCTCTGTCTGTTACAGAACATAGTTTCTCCTCCAAACGGAGGTGTCTTTAGCTTCTCTTGCAATCTCCCATCTTGTTCACATTGAAGGGATGGCCTTTTCTAAGTGGTGTCTGTGTGCTGTGATGTTCTCTCTGCTTCCTCACATGCCCTACCAGTACCCACTGGAACATGCAAACACTTGGGCATTCTTTTGTACCCTGTAATTTCTGCATTTGTACTACTTCGAGTTCTTTGGGATGCAATTTTGTCATTTTCACGGCTGTCTCTCAGATTCGTGATATGGAAGATGATTGAACTGTGGGGCTTCCATGAAAAAATGAGAACGGATAATTTAATGATGCGCGAGAGGAGCCCAAATATAAAATGGGAACGTTCTTGTAATCATTTTCAATCGGTAAACACGGAACTTCCACAATATAGGGGATGGATACATTAAAAGCAAAATAGTTCAGTTTTTGATTAATCTTGACATAATTTCCAAACCAAATACATTAATATGAAAGAAAACTCATAGTAATTTTGTAATGTGCAAGAACTGACCACATTTCAGAACACTTTTGCAAGGCATTACTGTAGGTTAATATCAAATAGTATGTTTTATTAGTGATTTGGAAAAAAGTTTTTCTGGCTTTTGTAAAAAAACAATAATAATAAAAAATGTTTTCCCTGGTATATGAAACAATAAGTACAGGTTTAAGTGGGATTGTGTGTCTCAGATTAAGTAGAATCAATACAAACTGAGTAGGGCTTGTACGGATAAGTTTAAATATGAAATTAGATAGGTGTTCTGTAGTTATCACTAGAAACAAACACAGTCGTGTCACAGTAAAAAGCCTCTACTCCATGGCAGGGTACTCTCAGGGTTTACACACACACACACACACACACACACACACACACACACACACACACACACACACACACACACACACACAC
>JABJVR010000065.1:4035909-4071589 GCA_025773905.1 Chitala chitala
GGATGCTGTAGATTAATCTTTATTGGTGGAGATTCTGCACTGGATCCTGTAGATTAGTCCTCATTGGTGAAGAGTCTGCACTGGATGCTGTAGATTAATCTTTATTGGTGGAGATTCTGCACTGGATCCTGTAGATTAGTCCTCATTGGTGAAGAGTCTACACTGGATGTTGTAGATTAATCTTTATTGGTGAACAATCTGCATTGGAAGATATAGATTAATCTATATCTTGAAAGTAGTTAAAATTAGTAGTGAATTAATGTATATCTTGAAAGTAGTGAAAGAATCTTAGCGGCCTGGTGGCTCAATGGGGAGAGCATAAGGCTGGGAGGTGGGTGTCCGCAGGTTGAAATCCCAGCCCAGCTGCCAGGTGTGTCCTTGAGTGAGACACTCACTGCTAGCTCCCCGGGTGCCACATGTAGCTGCCCACTGCTCCCTGCCGGAGGATGGGTTAAAGGCAGAGAACAAATTTTGTTGTAACATGTAAACAATAACAATAAAAAACAAAAAAGCTATGATCTGGACTGAAAGATGCAGATTAGACCTAACTGATAAGAAACCTGAACTAGAATCTGTATTAATCCTGAGTGGTAAAAGCATTTGGATTTGCAGTGTAATGGAGACAAAACACCATGAGACGGAACACATGCAGAGACATTAGCATTTATAGTGTGTAATTCTGGTCTGCTGGAGTGGGATTGCTACATGCCGTATGAGTTATCGTCTGTGGGTACTGATATGCTGTCTGTTCTGGGTACTGTAGGTCACTGCATTCATGTCTGAGAAGCTGGCAATTCATTGCACTCCAAATGAGCAGGACTTTTTAATACAAATATACTTGTCTTCTGATAGAAAACAGAGCTAGCTGTGTTTTTTTTAGCGTTCTGTCAATGGCCATATGACATTAAAATGGTTTTTCGCAGATTTAAGAATCGCTGAAATTTGGACAGGAATATTAAGGGCCGATCATTAATCAAGAAGCTCCCTGGTTGCCCGTTAACAAGAAGAACAGGAGCAAGTGGAGAATTTAAACGGGGTTGTTTGTTTGTGTGTGTGTGTGTGTGTGTGTGTGTGTGTGTGTGTGTGTGTGTGTGTGCGTGTGTGCATGCACACGTACGTGTGTCTCAGGTCACAAATTGTAGCTCACCCCTAGTCTGGAACTGTTGCAGATTTCAATTCGGCATCTCGCAACCGTATAATGGAATCTGATGCCAGAGACGTGAAAAATTTGCATATAATCCCATCGTGCATCAAGTGAGGGGAAATGAGTGGCAAGTGCCGTTTTAGAGCAGAACGTGGCATGCCTTTTCTGACCATACCCCCCATAAAAATGAGACTGCAGGATTCATCTCCCGCGAAGACGGTGATGATGCTTATATCATCTCAGATGGTTTTCAACAGCTCCCTCTTAGTGGGTATAAAAGGACTATAAAAAGGACAGAGCTGGCTGGGGAAGAGCGTTCGTCATCGAGCAGATTGCTTTCCAAGGAGGAAGCCGTGCAGTGTAAAAGCACGCACAGTTTGCATGGCAAGAATACCTGTCCTAATTATGCCATAACCGTTGTCTTAACTACCCGAAAAGTTCTGTCCTGCTACACGTGTCCAACTTGGAAACAGAAGTCTGTGGTGTGTGTGTGTTTGGTTGCCTTGTTTCAGAGGATATCCGTAACAAGGGGACGATTGTCCCAGAACGTCCGCCATGTGTTTGCCTGCTCTCTTTGGTCTTTGTGGTGACATTTCTCCTGCTGTGACAAGGACAGGGATACCCATTTGTCTGAAAGTAGCAAGTAGGACTTTGTTTACTACCTAATGGGATTCCCCCCCAGAGCTGTTCAGCTGAAAGCCCACCAGCACCTGGCTGTGAAGTTTCCCATCATGCGATTTGGTGTGTCTCTGAGACCAATGTAGAGTTTTCTGCAAAGCAGGAAGTGTTGCAATGTTCAAGTATGGATAAACCATTTACTTTGATATATATACAGTGACACCTTCTATTGTCTTGTATTATTTATTGTTTTATTGTATTTTATCCATTATTGTGTTTTATTAATTATTGTAATGTCATTGTAAAAAAATATATATATATAGTGACACAGCAGGTAAAGATACAAATGCAGTTATTATTAATATTGATAAAAAATTTTCATGCTGCTTACTGACAGTTTCTCAGTTAAAATCACTAAAACAACGC
Source organism: Chitala chitala (assembly GCA_025773905.1). NCBI lineage: Eukaryota > Metazoa > Chordata > Actinopteri > Osteoglossiformes > Notopteridae > Chitala > Chitala chitala. The sequence continues at coordinate 4,038,098 of JABJVR010000065.1, forward strand.
TAAGTATATTATGCTTTTTTGCATGCTTGTATTCCCAGCCTTTTGACAACAAAAAAATTTAATTTGTCAGATTTTAAATAATATTTTTGCAGAAATTTCACCTAAATTTATTTTCACATTTAACCGTTTGTGCTGCTAGATTTTTCTTTTTCATTTGATCCGTTTTGTTGATCTGAGATTTCAACGATTTAAGCGTCCGCCAGACAGCAGCGCGCGTTTGATGGGATTCATTGCATCTTAGGTCTCAATTAATAATCCTTTAATTAGCTCTTGACTGAATAAGACACACAATTCAAATCGCTTTACACTAAATGTTTGTGACTCGTAATAAATATGAAAAAAATATACAGTTCGTGATATTCATGGTTGTCCTGCGATATCTGTAATAACCAAATGGATGGCAGGTGTTCTGAGTGTGTGTGCAAATAAATATGTTCATTTCAAAGGAACACAATAAATTGTTTTGATTAATTGACATCAGTGGCACTCTGCAATACGTGGCAGGGTTCACTAAAGAAAATGAAGTGAGTAGGCTTGATTTAAATTACACATCTCATTCAACCAAGGCAGCATAGCAGGTGGCGTTTTCATGTTACACCTCCGGACTTGCGGGTTTGAGTCTGGCCTTGGCTGTGTGAGTGTGTGTGTGTGTGTGTGTGTGTGTGTGTGTGTGTGTGTGTGTGTATGGGGGGTGGCATGTTCCCTCTGTGTCTAAAATGTTTAATCTTGACTCTCTGGCTTCCCATCACAGTCCGACATGTGAACGAGGTGGACCTGACTACATACCTGTGTGAGTAGTGTGCCCCGTGTGCTGGTGTAAACTGCAGGTGTACACCGTACTCTCTCTCATCTTAGTGTGAGCGCATATTTCCGGACTGACTCAGTAACCATATTTAGTAAAGGCTTCATCTGACACGGAATTTGGGTGGGGTCACATCTGAGATCTGACTGGCTCCTTTAATAACACCCTCCTGTCACTATTGCTTCAGAAAAAAAATTACATATCAGGGTAAGACACATGGATGGCCCCTCTATTTTAAATATAACCCCTTTGTGCACCCCCATTTTAAATAATCCTAGCACCACCCATGATCTGAGATACCATAATCATGTAAATTCTGTGAAAAAGCAGACGGACAGCGAGCACTGCTTAACAGAAGACTACAATATAACACGGCAGTAGGGCTATAGCCAAATTATTACCATTTTGTTGCTAGGCTGGGTGTCTTCGTCGAGAACAGTTTATGATTTTACCTACTTCACAGCAAGGTGTTAACCGAAACACTGAAGTTAAGTGTGTTGCTTCAACAACAGCAGCTCAGCTTGAAATTGAAGGTCCAGCCTGTTAACCACTACGCTACAATAAACTGACTGCAGTTTATTTAGATATTTTTTGGCGATTTGCCTCCGTGTTATTAAAGTGCCCCAGCAGAACAGGGATGCAGGGTAAAGTTTCACCCGTGACCAATAAAAAAAAAAAAAAAAAAAAAACAGCTAACATTTCAGACAGCTTGTTAAATGTGCCATGCTTGAGTTGTAATTTGTCATATAAACAGCATTAACATTTGTCAGCGGTAATAAAAAAATATCATTAACACAGCCGTTGTACTTCGCAGGTCTTTTGAACTGCCGATGTAATATAAAACTGCTTAAGAGGAATGCGAAACTTTTCAGAAAAGTCAATGTACGTTTCTTAATGATGATTAACAGCGATATTAGTATTGTTGTGCGGAACACCTTGGGAAATTGACTTGGGTTTAATCAGGCCACACACTGTTTCCTGAGCTATTAAAAACATTTTTTATTTCCCCCAAGACCGTTTGCTTTGGATTGCTGTGGAATCGGTGTGATCGTGATCAGTAGGAAGCGTGTTCGGCTGAGAATGCAGTGGCTTTTTTTTATCCTGCGGAGCAGTCGGGATGTTCAGTTTTGGGCAGAGATTTCATTTTACAAAGGGAGGGGCGGGACTTAGCCTGGATTTAGGGTGTAATTCAGTCCCATTGGCCGACGGAGTAATCTTTGTCTTCTCTTGACCTTGGTGGCTTTTATCAGCTAATTGCTTGTGATTGCATCACTCCTGTGGGGTCCCACCATATTTGCCCATTTCTGAGGTGCCCCCCCCCATGCCCTTCCTCCCAATGAGCAGCGGGGGTGTATATCTCCCAGAACAGGTTCACATCTCATCTGCTCCATCATCACATCATCGGTCTATGGGGCGAGCTTCTTTTGTTATCCCAAACCCTGGGGTGCAGAACATGGGGACAGTGACTGCTCTTCAGATTTTGACTGTGCTTTTTAGGGCAGACCTGGTCCCCCCCAATGTGGACCGGCTCCAGATTGGATGGGTTGGAATTTGTAATGACTGCATTCAAATTCAGTCAAGTTCTGGCCCAAATATGTACCGTGCACCGTGGGCTGAACAGGAGATTTGTGTTAAGTAAGCTTAGGGGCTGATAAGAAGTTCGGTTTGTGCTGAAAAGGTAGGTCTGTCTCGAACAAATAGGGAAGAATCAGTTTGTAATGAAAACACAAAAGCCCAGCCTGCTTGTTTTCCCAGGGGTACAATTGATTTTAGGTCTGTTTTATGTGCTATGTTTTTGACTTGAAATTTGACTGATGAAATCGCCAAGGTTTAACACCAGAGTGGTGCCTTTATTTTGACAATGAAGGAAGTTTAACATTGTTTTGTGTCACAAAATATCAGCAGACTGGCCTGAGCTCTTCAACCATATTGTAAGTAAGAAGAAAATCTTCATCAGAGCGGTTGGTCAGAATTATTGGTGGGTCTTGCTGCTACCTGCAGGATCATCACAGAGAATGGAAAGCCAGTCAGCTGCTGACAGTCGCTCGGGGTCAAAGGTTATGATGAGCCGACATCTTAGCGTCTGCGCTTGCTCAAATGTCTTGCTCAAATGTCTTGCTCAGCCCTGAAGCTGGAAAAAAAAGTCTCTTGGGTTTTGATTAAAACTACCAACGTGAGTGTTTGAAAAACAATTCATTAAGAGACACTGAGATGATTTACTAACAAGGAATTTACTAATTAAATATTTATTTATTTAAAACCTTCATTTTGGTTTCAATTTAAGAAGATGCTCCATGCTGACATGCAATCAAAATGCTAATGCTAGGTAGCGTGCGTGCGTGCAGGCCTTCGCTTCGAAATGTCTGAAGCTAATTCGATTATGAATATTTAGCTCTGTGCAGAAGTCGTTCACAAGGAGAATAACAGGAAGAATATATATTCATTGAAGAAATTATAAAGAACTTCGTCCTTAAATGACATTATGCTTAATTGCAGCATTTAGTGTTGAGGAATGCTGCCTAAAATAATATGTGATTATTTTAAGACATCTGGATAATGTACAAGGTATTGCTTTGTATATTAGCTTTGCATATTTAAAAATCATTGGGGTCTTTAAATTGCTATGTCTGTGGTTCAGTATCTTTGGTGAAGAGCCTAGCCTCACGTGGGGCAAAAGGTTGGTGAAAATAAATTATTTAAGAAATGCTAAAGTAATTAGCTGAAACACTCATGGCAGTCAGTGGCATGTTGGTTATTAAGAACTCATTCCTGCCACGTACCTGCTGCTTATTTATTTTGTATTTTAGGTACACTATAATGTTGAAAAAATGTAAGTATACTTTTTAAATTTCTGAATTTGAGAATTAATTAAAAGGCCTCATTAAAAGAAGTGTGTTTGAAGTAGGCATTCTGTGTTTTCTTTTATCATGGGCTGTTTTTGTTCTTCCAAAACATTTGCTAAAATAACGATAAAACCTTCCAGTGTTCTGAAGAGCATGTCAGCTGGAGGGGGGCTAGCAGGTACCGTTTCATACGTGACCATGTCTGGCTCTGTGTTAAAGCCCCTTACGGGATGAGACTTGATCGCTGCTTCTCTTCAGGTTTGGATTTGAGGAAAACAACTGGCTATTAGGTACCAAACACCTTGGCGGTGTTCATACCTGAAGGCATTTCACCATCCATTCTGCTGTATCGTCCAGAGTGCTCATTGGCTAAAACTTCAAGGTGGACACGAGAAAGCATGCGTGTGAAGGAACGTTCTTCCAGCTGCTCATCCGTGGAGTTAATTCAGGATCTGAGGTCTATAAGTTCTGCTTTATCTGTGATCCTTGTCCAGTTGGAAGAGCGGGGCCTTTGTACTGGCTTTTTAGCCAGTACACGTGCTGGTATTAGAAACACTCACGGTTTGGACGGCAGCTCTGTGTACTGTGTACAGTGTACTGTGTACTGGCTCTGTGTTTAGCCATGTACTGTGTCATCATGGTGTGTGGTAGATGTTTTGAACATGGCTGCAGGTTTCTTTGGCTGGACATGATCTCTGTTGTGACCAGACTATTTTGATCAACAAAAAAGAAGAAAATCTGGATTCCTTTTGTATCCTGGTTTAACTTCATTAATATGGTTTGGGAATAAACCTCAGTGTCCTGAAGGACAGGTAATTGTTGTGCTGTTTGTTCCTGTTGTTAAGTATTAAGTGGCTCAACGAATAGAACGTGAGGGTGGGATGTGCGAGTCTCCCGGTTCAAATCCAACCCCAACCACCAGGTGTGTCCCTGAGCAAGATGCTCAGGCACCAAATATGGGTGGCCACTACCCCCCCCCCCGGGGCGGTGGGTTAAATGCAAATAGCTGATTTTGTTGCAACACGCATGTCTCCTTTGTAAGTTGCGTTGGGCAAAGGCATGTGCTAAATGAATGAATGTAATGTAAATGGGTATGCAGTACAGTTTTTTGCAAGAAGTGCAGTGACTGTGTCAGAAACTGACAAAGATGAATAAGGGCAGATGCTGAATGCTTGAAAACAGGTTTTTTAAAAGGCCGTTTGTTTTGCATTTTGTTATGTCTGAGGCTTTTGCCTTTCCAACAGCACCATGGTCATGTGATCAAGGAATTGGTTGCACACCGTGTTCTTCTAAGCCCTTTAGCTTGATGGGTGTGAGTTAGAAAGGCGGTTTAACCTTCTGGACTGCAGTAATGATCCGGAGCTGTCACAAGCTTCTCTGGTCCTGCTTTTTTAAAGCCCAGTGGTAACAGCAGGAGGAAGTAGATCTATAATTCATGATCTTTAGCCGTCCGGTGACCTTTCTGAACTGTGCTGGAACTTCACGAACATTCTGCATTATGTCGCACTTCCTGTTTGGTGTGTGTGTGTGACACCAAACGTTGAGGTTGCCAGGCGTGAGCGCTGCTTTATACTGTGAGTTCGTGTGTCTGGAACCAGGCCAACAGCAGTGTCATAATTGTGTTGAAAAATTGATGGTCCTGCCTTGAAGTATTTTGCTGGGCTGATTGTAATACATACAAGCACACACACTGGCACACACGTGTACTCAAACGCACACGCACGCATGCACGCGCACATGCACAAACACACACACACACACACACACACACCTTGGAGAGCATCACAGGTTTAAATGCCAGCACCAAGGGGTTCATAGTGGTACTTTCACAGTAGGAGAGCGTGCCCTACTGCCGCGGGTTGTCTCTCCAGTGGCCAACAGGGAAAACCCAGCTATACCTGTGCCATTTGTCAAACAGCAGACAGCCAACCAGACCTGGCAATCTGGAGGGCGCGGTGCCACATCCATGCTCTTAGACGAGTGCTGGGAACGACTGGGTAGTTTGTCTGGCTTCTTTTACACGTCTCTGTCAGTGAGCATGAAGGAAACTTCACTGTGGGACATTATCACAATGACAAGGTTGGAATTACAACCTCATAGAGAATTTTAAAATTGCTTGTAGAATCCATGAACATCACATGTGACGTTTTTGTTATACATGTGTGCATGTTCTCTCGGTGCTTCAGGGGTTTCCTCTGGGTTCTCTGTTTTCCTTTCCCATCCAAAAATATATCTTATAGACTGATTGGCATTTCCAAAATCCTGAGTGTCCCCCATCTTGTGCCCTAAGCTTACTGGGATGGGCTCTAGGCTCCCCACAACCCAGTGTTGGATAAGCAGTATGGAGAACTGATATTATATATAATGGATACAGGGGTCTAGGGGTCTCCACAGCGGATCATCTTTTTCCATACCAGCCTGTTCTTTGCAGCTTCCTCTGTCAGTCCAACCTCTTTATACACACACACAAACAATTCAGTATACAGGTTAAAGATTGTTTTAGAGGAATGCTTTATCTTTGACTGCAGCCATGCTTAAACACTGTATCAGATGAGCCGGGTAATATATAAATCTAATTGACCAGGCAGCCGAAAGGTTAATGTTAAGATTCCATTGAATTACCACCGTTAAGCTTTCTTTGTATTTCAGCCCAAAGCTTAATTGGATTGATGGTCTTGTAAAACAGGAGAGGTACGTTTCTCTGTTTCATCGCCTTCCAGTTAAGACTGTAAGAGTAACCTGGATGCCGCAGAAAATGAAAGCCGTTTGAGAGGGAGAGATATACTCGAAAGCGGAGAAAGTGAAAAATAAGGGAATTAATGCGACGGAGGCACGATAGAGGCAACAGCTGGGATGCATTGCTGCGTGTTAATGCGATAGGAGATAAGAGCGAACAGGAAGGCGGTGCAGATAATGGGCTGCGTGGCGGCCATGGCGACCTGAGAGGCACCCAAGCGTTTAAGAGCATTGCTCTGGTGCAGCAGGTTCGTTCAAAGGGAGCTTCAGTGCTCCTCACCTGCTCCTTATTAGCACAAACACTCACTCACCTGGTCAGGTAGGAACGGTTTACACTCACTCACCTGGTCAGGTAGGAACGGTTTACCCTCACTCACCTGGTCAGGTAGGAACGGTTTACCCTCACTGACCTGGTCAGGTAGGAACGGTTTACCCTCACTCACCTGGTCAGGTAGGAACAGTTTACTGGCCAGGCCAATAAACTATCAGAGCTACACTCGAACAAGCCTTACACATCAAAATTTATACAGAAACACATAAATCTTTGTGAGACTTTGAAAATAAATAGATGTTGTGTTTTCAGGATCACTAATAGACGTGAAAGTCTTTTTTTATATGAAAAAATGACATTATGTGTGTTGGTTTTTACTGTTCTATGTCTAACGTAGTGATACAGCTGCTTACCACAGTGGTCTGGACCCCTGAAGGTGACAGACACAACCTGTGCATTCAAGATCCAACATCAAACACTCTTTTAATGTGCCACATACACAGCTGTACTGGAAGGCTTAGTCGTTCATCTGAACACAACAATAGCAGGGTAAAGTATAAGGTATATCTTTTGCTTCAGCCAAATTAAGGCATAGTGTGAAAAGCACTGATTACTGAAGAGAAACACGCATGCAGTACAGTAAGGATAAACCTAAAATCAGCTCTGGAATGATGACAGAAACTCCAAACTTTATAAGGTTCATGTTCTGAACTATAATGATCGGAGTTCTAAAATCACGGTTCCGATACTATACGCAGAAATAGAGTTTACGTAATCATTTGCATAAATAGTTTTTTTCCACCTAATCATCTTGTTTTTATTTTAGAGCATTGGTATGCAAATTGGAGTCATGACTATTTGCGTAGACGGTCACCTTTGATTGTCGTTGACAGGAGAGCTGCCTGGGGTTGGGGAGGGCGGAGGGGGTGGGGGGGTCGCCAGAGCGGGACGCTGGATGCTGAGTGGTAATGAAAAGGCTCATGTTTAATGGAATCGGTTATAAAGTGACAGGGGCTTACACACTGGCTGGTGTTGGAAAGAGGAGTGAGGGCAGCCCCAGCCAGCCCCCCCCACGCCCCCCGTCCCACACTGATTGGCATTAGCTCATTAGCACTGGCTGAGCTTCCTCAGATTAGCCGCAATTAAACTGTGAAATTGGGGTGATTGCCTTAACTCAGGACGGCACGCTAGGCTGTCAGCCGAGATCATGAGTAAGGAGGGAGGGGCGGGAGAGGGGCTGGCACCTGGCCATGACATTGGGGGGTGGGCGACAGAGTTGAGAGCGACAGATCGCTGTTGATGTCCACTTCTGTCCTGCCCCGCCTAAAAGTAGAGGGGAAGGAACCTGAGGCGTTGTCATGATGATGGCAGGGGCTGGAAAGAGAGCTGCTAACCAAAAATTAAGCAGCCATTACTAGTTACACCCCCCCCCCCCTTTACCCCAGCCCTGTTGGAGGCACATGTAGCCATATGCCTAACAGCAGAACAGCAGAAGACCACTTAAGCATGCCTGGTTGTGTGTGTGCGTGACACAGAGGCGTGAGAAAGGGGTGTTGGTGTGTAATAGCATTATCCCAGTTAGTTCGGGCCTGGCGTTATTAGGGCATCCTTCGCAGGCTTGTCCCTGTCAGGCCAGATGTGTTTAAGCAGTGCCCTGAGGCTGCCATTCTCATCCACTGTGTAGCTGAAGAGTGAAGAGGCGGCACAGCGCAGGGGAGCTAGCTGCCCACAAGCAGCTAAACACAAGGTCAGAGATTTGTACAAGGATATGGCCAGTGGAGTACAGCCTACCTTGCAAAGACATCTGTCTGTACCGGCCTTCGACACACATCCGTCTACGCACACCTTTGACGCATCCATCTGCGCTGGCCTTTAACATGCATCCTTCTGCACCGGCCTTCGATGCACATCTGTCTGCAGCTGCCTTTAACACGAATCCATCTGTAATGATCTTTCATTTCTGTCTGCACTGGCCTTTAAAGCATCTGTCTGCACCAGTCTTCATGCTGTCTGTCTGCACTGGCCTTTAAAGCATCTGTCTGCACCAGTCTTCATGCTGTCTGTCTGCACTGGCCTTTAAAGCATCTGTCTGCACCAGTCTTCATGCTGTCTGTCTGCACTGGCCTTTAAAGCGTCTGTATCCACCAGTCTTCATGCTGTCTGTCTGCACTGGCCTTTAAAGCGTCCGTCCGCACCAGTCTTTATGCTGTCGATCTGCACCAGTCTTCATGCTATCTGTCTGCACTGGCCTTTAAAGCGTCTGTCTGCACTGGCCTTTAAAGCATCTGTCTGCACAAGTCTTTATGCTGTCGGTCTGCACTGGCCTTCAAGACATCTGTTTACACTGGTTCTTCAGCACTGACCCTCAGGTGAATAAGAGCAGGAACTTTTGTACTGCTGAACAATTTTAAAATATCAGCAGACAGACGTGGCAATTATTTCTCTCACTCAAAGGTTCATCAGCAAAGCCTTGTGTTTGCCATGCCGGCGTCCATTAGAGTACAACTCCTGTGATTGTGAGGCTTAATGTACTGTTATTTTTCTTTAAACAGGTTACGGCTGATAGCCATTTGTCAGAAGTTCCTTTCCCCGGAATAGACGAAATCTCATGACAGATTCAGAAATTTCTGAAAACGTTATTACGGCACAGCGAGCCATTGTTACCGCTCCTGTTCACCTGATTGGCCTGTTATTTTTCTTTGATTGCTCCGAGCTGAGACTCCCACCTATGTGGGCCATTCACTCCCTTGAAAAATATAAGTCTTGCTGCCAGCAGTGCTGGTGCTGTTCTACAAGAACTAGTGGATTGGGCCAGAGGCGTGCAACTGAAGAAGCCACGCAGAGACAGACTCTCACACACATGTATGTAGGTAATAACCTGAGGACTTGCAAGTAAAATGAAAGCTGTAAGCAAATCACTGTGGTTTATTGAAGCATTGCGGTAGTAGTTCTGATAGTTTATGGGGTTTTGACTTTTTTTTGAGAACAATTTGTTTTGGTTTGAAGGATTAATGGCTCGATGAAATGCTTCTTGAGGTCCTCCTTGTTCATAGGGTGCGCTGTGCCAAAACGTTTTGCATTCGTGGTTAGCGGATCTTTATGAAACATAATTGTTCTTGTACATTGTACAGGGCAGCCCCTGACAGTCCTCCTTCACCCACTGCCTTTAGTGCATGCATTGATTGCAGATGACCGTCATGCAGCCCCGCAGCCCACTCAGAGGATTGGGTGCATTTGAGTCGCATGCAAGTCCATGTTCTGCACACCAGGCTTTCAGGAACACCGTGCACTTCAGTTTGGGCCGCGTGTGTGCCGGGCGAATAGAAGCAGAATTGGAGATGGACTTTAGAGCAGAAAAGAAAAGCAGAGCGTATGAAAGAAAGGTGGAATGACCCCAGCTCTTGCATATTCATGCAGGTTGTAAGTAGTAGCAGTGACAGACTAAAAAGGCAGCGTTCAGAAACATTAGCTCTTTTTTTACTGTTATGTTTCAGGCTGCATTTTTCAGTGCCTTAAACACGTCAGGCTCAGCAGTCGTCAAACTATTGCCCAAGTATGAAGTCACAGCAGTCGGCCTGATCTGTAATGCTGCAGCTGCTGACTGCATCGCACTATGACCCTTGACCTCTGACCTTTGGCATCTGTTGTCGTCCAGATGAGCAAAGAGCAGATTGGGCTTTTGGCAAATGAATGGAAGCGAAGCAATCTGAGGATATACATAAAAATATAAAAATTTTAGTTAGTGGCAAAATTACTGATGAAATAGCAAGTTAATAACACGTTCCTTTTTCTCCACTTTGATTTTATTGTCTGTAGTGTGTGGACAAATTGAAAAATTTTTGGTGAAATGATGTTGCTTGCGTTTACGTTTGTTACATTTTTCTTGACACCGTCAACACTGAACGTCTAGTTAAACAAAAGCACGGCTCACGTTCAGCGCATTTTTACTTCTGTGCTTTTTTTTTTAGTCAGGCTTAAAAATGAAAAAATGTATTTTTGGAACAAAAGATTTCTACAGCTCAGGTCTATAAAACCTTTGCAGAAGCAAGGGCCCATCAGGACTGAACAGCCCTGGGTAACGGGAACAGCCTCCTGCCACAGTTGGTAAAGTGGCAGAGTGAACAAAAATAAGCTTGCATGTCAGATAAAATGCACCCAGAACTATTTAGGTTGGCCTTATGGTCATACAGGGAGCACTAACCCCTCGTCTCCTTCTGCCGACATGCGTAAGCACAAATACGTTGGCGCAGCCACTTGGCTGCCGACTAAATAATTTGCCAGAAGCGTGGCAAGGCTGCGCGGGGCTCGGACGGGCCCGCTCAGGCGAGCTTCCTCTCTCTGCTCAATTGTGATCCCTATGCTCATTTGTCCACAAGCTCTTCCTGGATGCCAGGGAAGCCACGCCTCCCCACAAATGAGCCAGTGGCCGCGATGGCCGCGATCGTGTGAGCGGAGTAACCATGCGTGATTTTGCGTTTGTCATTATACACCGATTGATACTGTGTGCATGTGGGTGTGCTTGTGTCTACGAAATGTCTGCCGGGGTGCATTTGACTGTCTGTTTAAATGAGCGTCTTTGTGTGTATGCAAGGATCGGCGGTGGATTGGGCTGAGCCGCTCTTGTACGATTCCTTTAATCAAGCTTTGCTTGTGTGGTCCAAACCTGGAAACAGGCATCTCGGTCATTTGCTTCTCTTAGACGTCGTGGCGCTTCCTGTTCTTGTGTAGGAGAAAGTTAAACCTTGCTCCGTACCGTACACGTGAAATTTGATTTGTTCGCTGTGGTACGCGCCTTGTGTGTGTTGCATGTCTGAGGGTCGACCGTGGATGCGAATTTTATCAGAAACGCCTGCTGTCATGTTTCAAGTGAAATCCCTTTCAACCTCTTTTCCTTTCTTCTTAAATGAAGTAATACTGTGCATATTTTATTTTATTTTTGCACAATCAGGATGCGGTTAAAATTAAGCATTGCCTCTCATGTGGTGACCCTCAGGAAGTAAAATGTGCCGTCAGTCATGACTCCTAAGGGAGTGTGGGGGAATGACACTTCTGGATTTGGCAGACTACACGCCTGGTGTAGAGGTTCAGTTAATGCTCTGCGCTAGAGGCAAAAGCTGCAATAGAGGCTTATGTGTTGTACTTCGCCGCTGTGTGAAAGCACCTTACCTAGGAGCTCAGGCGGACAATCGGGCTGCGATTCTCCCCTCTGCGGCTCTTAGACAGCGGTACTGCTCTAAGCAGCAGTGGAAAAAGTGCAGTCTGAGGCGTTCCTTTGTCTGAAAACACATAGGGAGTCTGTATCCTATGTGTTCCTTTTGTTTTGTTGTTTTCCCCACCACCCCCATGCACAGACACACGCGCGCACACGCACGCACACACACGCCCTTTTGTAAAGTCTTCTTGGAGAACAGCAGCAGACTAGGGGAGCTGGATTCACCATGCTGGCACTTCCTGATCCCATCTTAAAAGCGTGCTCCCGACACGGTGGAAGGCCACCCACTGTACTGAGTGCCCCAGCAAATTTGCATAGAGTCAGGAGAGGTGTGTGTTTGTGTGTGTGTGTGTGTGTGTGTGTGTATGTGCGTGCATGCACATGCATACATTTCTGTGTGTGCGTGTGTATGTCTGTGTGTGTGCGTGTGCATGTCTGTGTGTGTGTTTATAAGTGTGTGTGTGCGCACGCATACATTTGTGTGTGTGTGTGTACGTACACATGTTCGTGTGTGTATGCTTGTGTGTGTGTGTGTGTGTGTGTGTGTTCGTGTATGTGTGCGCATGCATGCATTTGTGTGTGTGTGTGCGCATGTGTCTGTGTGTGCATGCACGCACTACCACGTTTGGGTGCGCACACATTTTGTGTATGCACACTTGTGTGTGTGTGTGCGCGTGTGCGGGTATGTTTATATATGTGTGCATTTGAGGGCTTTGCTGAAGCGTTTGTGATAATTAGGTGTTTGCCAATTGTAGTGTTTTTTTTTTATTTAACTTCTGCTGTTTGAGGTACCATGGTTTTCCTCCTACAAACACTCTTACCATTTAAATGAAGGGCTTAAGTGTGATTTACACTCATAAGAGCATGTCACGCCAACACGAAATAGCTACGTGATGTGACACACGGCACAGTCACATTGAAAAATGTTCCACCCTTGCATTTGAAATCCTCTCAAAAGATGACATTATCTTTTATTCTTTCTGGGCCCTAGAACTCAGTGCAGAAAAGTTTTGTGCGAAAATTAGCTGATGGTATCAGCAACTGTAAGCGTGGCGGTAACGGATTGTATGGGAGGGACACCATGGTTACCAGCGTCCGGCAGAGGGAGGGCTGTCTTCAGCCGCTGTCTAGTCCGAGTGCTCTCAAATGTCTGCCACGAGGAAGCATTTGTTTTGAGACATAATTTTTCCGTTTTTCGCTTGATAACCAGCCTTGTGGCTGTAGTGTAGCGACCTGGTGGCTCAGTGGGTAGAACATCAGGCTGGGATGCAGAAGCATCCTGGTTTGAATCCCAGCCCAGCCACCAAGTGTGTCCTTGAGCAAGACACCCAGTGCTAGCTCATTGTAACAAGTTTGTGAAATGTTGTAAGTTGTTGGTCTCATTGTGCAACTTTTGTCTGTATTGGTTGATTGTTTGTTTGCTGGCATTGTCGTTGCTTAGCGAGGTTGCGGTAAAACGTAACATCTTTGGAAGAATGAATGATTGGCTTTATATCTTGATTTGAAAGCTCGCCTGAAAACTTAAATATCTGATGTTTTTTTTTTTATAAACAAGAAAATGTCTTCTGTGTATTTTTATCGACTGGAAACATAGATCAAAGTCAAGACAGCAAAGATTGAAAATGAAATGTTTAACTCAATTAGTTTAATGACATCTAAAAGGCAACATTACATTTTGCCTTTTTGAAGGGGAAAAAATCACGTTATTACATGTTTTTTTGTTGTTTTCTATGAAACTCGTATATCAAAGTTCAGGCACTGAAATTCAGCAACAGACATTTCACTAAACAAACCATATCTGAAATTAAACAACAGTTGTTAAATCTATTTAACGATGTCTGCTGTTATACTTAAGAGCATGAATTTGTGTTTCTCAAAACCCTTCCTGGGGGACAGTAGATATAGAACCATGGGAATAGCCTTGTAATTTCAGACATCCTTGATGACTCCCCCCACTCCCCATCCCAAGACCGGATTCGTCTTTCGTGTGGGGCTGCATTTTGCGCCGTCCGACCAATGCGTGTCTTCCAAATGCAGAAGAGGCAGTGAATATCACTTATTGATAAGCACTGAATTTACAGCTACAAACCACTTGCCACATAAATCATGAACTAACCTAGAGTCAGGCTGAGTGCAACCCGGAGCCCCGCGGGGCCCTCGCCCTCCAGGGTCACGCACCCCTGACCTGCTGCCGTCACCGGACACCCTCCAGGTCTTCATTGTGTTTCACTGGGTTTAAATGGTGGTTGCCTGGTAGCAGGTCCCGTGGTTTCCAGCAGCCACCTGGGCCAGGGAGCGTCAGCTCTGCCGTGCTCTCCCTCCCTCACAGTGGATGGGCAAAATCGCTGGTGCTAATTACATGAAAACACGGGGTGTCAGGCTCCTTGCTCAAGTACGCTGACATGTAGCTGCCCTTTTCTGTGATTATTTATCCTCTTTCTTTTTGTCTGTTTTACCCGTTTGTAGAAGTGCATATATGCATAGTTTATCGCTCTGTAGTCGGAGTCAGCACAAAGACCACAGTTTATGGACCGGTTTAGGGCTGCCTTCATGAATTTTGCTGAAGGTCCCATCTTCTGTTAAAGAGGGCCTGTTTAAAGGTCTAATGAAGGCCAGTTGACTTGCAGTAGTATTAAATTCACAAGAAACAAATTCATGTTTTTTCAAGTCAACATTAGAGCTGTGTAAACATCGAGTTGTTTGTAATCTTATATCCTTGGCTGAAAATTAAGTGAGGCATTTGTACCCCATTCTCTGTGGTTAACCCTTCTATGTAACAGCCTCCTTTCTACTACATTCTTTTTGTTTAATGCATTTGTACCCCATTCTCTGTGGCTAACCCTTCTATGTAACAGCCTCCTTTGTACGACATTCTTTTTGTTTAATGCATTTGTACCCCATTCTCTGTAGTTAAGCCATCTGTACCCTCATGTCCTTTTGTTAACTTATCTATAACCTACTGGCTCTGGTAAGTCCACGGGCTCTGGTTAATCCCTTGGCCCTGGTTATCCCACTGGCCCTGGTTATCCCACTGGCCCTGGTTAATACTCTGCCCTGGTTAATGTCTTGGCCCCTTGACTGGGAGTAAGGCAGCCCTGCAGACAGTGCTGTCCTGTCACCCTGTGGTCATATGACCTGACATCTCCGGCTGTCACATGCTGGGAACAATTGCAGGGCGGGGGTGCTATAGGAACGGACTGGTCATCTGCATCAGACAGCATTTCTTTCTTTATTCCAACTGCTGCCCTTCACAGCAGATGTTCCTCTCGTTAACAATATTCTTACTTACCATAGACTGATCAGTATGAATTAATTCAGCGTCTGCAAGATTTATATATTTTTAAAGAACTTTTCCAAATATGGTTTAGCGTGTATTTATAATTCAGGTCCAGTTTTCAGCCCTGTATTTTATATATGTTTAACATTTTTTTTCAGAATTTATGTGCTGCTTCTAGGGAGTATACAGGCTTTAAAGAAAATCAGTTTCTTTCTCATTTGTTGAAACGAATTGAAATGCATTTATAAAATTTGCATGTAGAACTGCGCAGGGTTGTGAAACGGAGCGTGTCTGTGACCTAACGATGCTTGTGTAAACTTCTCTATGGCAGCACTAACGTTAAATCATTTGAAAAGTGGCTTATAATTTAACTGTCTGTGCACATGTTTCATAGCCATGAAAAAGCTTTTTTTTTTTTTCTTCCCAGGGACTGGGTAAAATATGCATAGACTATGGCCCCTAAAAAGAATTATGGGAAAATAAAAGGTTTGAAAGCCCATTTTTAAATCATTTATCTGTCTTTATGTTGGCCTTCAGCGCGTTCGAAGCTTTTAGATTTTCTCACCACTCTTCCTTTTTATTTCGGCACCGAGCTCCTACGATGCACGGTAGCCCAAGAAAGGAGAAGGAAGAGAAAAAAAACAATTCACACGAAAAATTGAGAAAAAGGAACCCTAAGCAGCTTTAGAAATGAGTGACAAAGCCAGCACCCATTCACGTTCCCCCTCGGCCGCCAGCTTATTAACATCCCCCGCTCTATAGGCAGTCTCCGTCGGCAACATGTGGAGGTATTGCCATAGCAACCAGTGGATGTGACATGTGGTACAGACAGGCAGTGGAGAGCCTCTATAAGGAGGGGCTGCACCCCACACTTGCTAATCAGAGGGGAAAAAAAAGCCTGTCTCTCTCCGTCAGCACACACATGGTCGCTCAGGAAGCTGCATCGCAGATCGCTCGCTTGGAGCTGGGGGGTCCTGGTGGGCTGGGCTTTTATTTTTTCCCCGGCTTGACCCCTCCCCTTTCACGGCAAACGCAGGGTGGTCGGCCTTTGTTGAGGTTGAAGTGGACGGGAGGCTGGTAACTTTTAGGCGAGGGCCGGGGCTTAGAGGCAGTCAGACCAGCACCGCAGCCAGTGTCCGTCAGGAACACCTGGATCTGGAATAGGAGATAGCCGCAGGCCCCCCCTGAAGGAACACTGCCTCCTGGGACGTACCCCCCACGACCCCCCGCCCTTTCCAGCTCAACGTTTTGCGATGGATTCAGGTAAATGTGCAGGATTTTGCTGGGTGGTGTGCCTTGTTTGCGGTCACCTCCATGTGCCGTAATGTGCGGTCTCTGTGCAGTAGCACGCGGTTTTAGCCCTTCCGCGTTCAGCAATGTGCGTTTTCTGCTTTTCTGTGTTCATTAATGTGCAGTTTCTGTCCTTCCGTGTTCAGTAACGTGCAGTCTCTGTGCTTCCTTGTTCAGTTAAATGCAGTTCCTGATTTTCTGTGTGTGATGCTGTGCTGTTCCAGCTCGTGTGTTTGCCGGGGCTTGTGTCAGCCATGGGGTGTATGGTGCTGCTATCGTGTCCGTTGATGGGACTGGGGTATCTCGGCACTCCTGCTGCCCCCACCCCCTATCCAGGCTTCTCCCCTCCCCAATCTCTCTCTCTCTCTCTGTTTCTCACACACACACACACACACACACACACACCACTCTTTTCTAGGAGCAGTAAATCAGGCTTCTCAATTAACCCCGGGCTGTAATAGGGAGTTCCACGGCTACACGCACACACCTCCCGGGCGCGCGTGGCCTCTGCGCACGCTGGCCAGCTGCATGGCCGTCCCACACCTTTCATGGGTTCGCTCTAACATGTAGCGGGAGCTGCCTCCAAGTGCCTCTCCTTTCAGGTTCTCGAGCCTGGATTAAGGAGGATTTGATACACTGTGTAGTCACAACGTGGCCACAGGCTGAAGCAGGAACTCGAGGGGTTTAGGCATAGGCAGGTGGCGACGTGAAGTGCCCCGGACTTTTTACCGCAGCTGTGCACTTGATTTGCATGGGATTCTGTGTATACCGGATACATATAGATTACTGTTATTATAATTATGAACAACAAAACAACAACAACAATAATAATAATAGTAATAATAATAATATGTGTGTGAGACAGTCTAGCGGGTTTTTTTCCATCATGTGTTTTTTGTTAGATTAGTTAGTGGTATTCGCGGTTTTCTCCATTTAAGTGTGATTTAAACTTCCTACAGGCTTCTGTGCTGTTATTCTGTGATAACACCTGTGTTGTGACGAATTTGTATGTCTTGGAAAAAAAAAAGTACATTGTATGTATTTTAAAAAGTGGGGTTTTATATTTTTGGTACAATTTTTTTTCCAATTTATTTTTATCTTACAGGCCATTTTAAGGTAAAATATTTTTTCCAGTTTTTCTTTTTTTTTTTTTTTTTTATAAAAAAATACTCAAAATGTGAAAAAATGTGTTTATATATTTGATTATTATATAATGGAAACGTTTATTTTCCGTAAATATAATCCAAGAGTTGAACATAAACTAGGCTGTGAAACATTTTAGTTTTAATACTTTAAGCATCTTTTGATGGCTGAAGTGTATTAAATTAAATTGCAACTATTTTACTAAAATTTGATCTTTTTTTTTTTTTTTTACTAAAATCAAGCAATAAAAAACTGGCTTTATCAGTGACCCAGAATGCTTGATGATGTCAGGAATAAAATATATAGCTAGACGATGCTGGAGATTTTTGATAAATCTATGTTAAAAAAATTTAAATCTAGCAATTCTTTTAATTATTTTGTATTTCCAAAGGACCACTGAGACTTCCTTCCTCTGACAACCGCTCGATTCGCTAAACCGTGTACGTTAAGCACGATGCTTAATAACTGCCCTTCTTTATTCCAAAGTTAAACTCCAACAGGCCGTGTGTGTGTGTGTGTGTGTGTGTGTGTGTCCAGATATTTAACGGACTTCTCGAAATGTTAGTCAAAAGCGAGTGACAATGTTTGAAAAATGTTGCAAAGGCGCGCGGCGTGGGTCATTGTGACTTCACAGATGAACGGATGAGCGCCTCCCGCTCTGACCTCTGTCAGCGATTAGAATAAGCGGTAGCCTCGGTAATCCCTCTGCCCTTTGTCTCGTTCGAGTTTCACGAATCTGTCAGGACCCCCCCCACACACACACACACACACACACACACCCCCGGCATGAGAATAAACTCCTTCCACCCTCTCTGCCTCGGCATGCTTTAAACATGTGATGAAAGGAAAAGAGAAAATAAGAAAGGCAGAAGACCGTACGTGTGACCTTCTGTCACATGGCAAATTAGCCTGGTGTGGGATTAAAGTCATTTAACGTGTTTCACTGTAAAAAGTGGATACTGAGATGGATATAGAGTGTAGACAGATGCTGCTCTGCCCTCAGTGCATTTACATGTTGAGCAAACGCAGCCCTGTTGACAATTTTTAAACCACTTATTTAAACAGACAAGAAAATAAAGCCATAAAATACCATAACCTATTTTTTCATTTCATGTTTGAATTATGCTTTCGACTGCTGTGACTCTTTTAAGGGAAATTTTATGAAACGTCTTGTTCGTCTTTAAAAAAATAAAACTGCAAGTAATTATCTTTTATAGAAAGAAGAAAAAAAATGCGTCCTCTGAATTATTTTAGTTGTGGTTTGCTCTCAGTACGTGGATAATGAACAGTGTTTGTTGTGGACAAGTAATTATACTTTACAATGCGGAATTGTTTAGGCTGTATTCAGAGGCGTCCTTGTGTCGTTGAAAGCAGGCCAGTTCTGGTGTCCTGTTTCCTTTCATTCGGACAGGGAAGGGCCTCGGACGTTTTACATCACTTTTGTCGCTCTGTGCGTTTCTTCTGAGAGACCGCCGGCAGCTGGCGTACGCTCTCACGGCTCTGTTAATTCCCATTTGAAACGCTTTTGCCCGGAGAGGCCGCCTTCGCCTTGCGCTCGCCGCTTGCCCCGCAAGTCAGAAATTTGAAATTTGCAAGTACAATCGCCCCTGGACAGGAGCACAATGGAGGTACTCGCCATAAATGGGGACGTTCCCTTCTTGTTCCCCGAGACAATGCTTTTTTTTTTTTTTTTTTTTTTAAGACGGCTGAAAAGAATTTGGATATGTGGTACGTGAATAATTATTTTTGCTTGGTTCAACATCATTGTTTTTTTTTTTTGATAATATAGACTATGCTAAGAATTGCAGTGTTGCTCTGAGAATTATATGTGGTTTGAATTAAAAAATATGAAAAAAAGGGGGGGGGGTTGGTTACACTCATAAGCAAGATGAGGATCAGTCCAGGTTTATCTTTATGAATTTGAGGCAGTATTTGTGTCTCGCCCTTCTGCCCCAGCATTTCTGTTCTACATCAGCATGGCCCCTGTACGACTCTTCACGATAGGACGACACTTCTGTGACCATCTCTGTGTAAAGCAGTCGTGTAAAAATGCGCCGGTCAATTCAAGCTCACGTTACTGATCACTTTCCCTGTCTCCCTCCTGATCCATCCTGAAGCTCCACCCCCGCCCTCGTCACCTTGGCGATAAGGTTTCCAAAATTGGAACGGGCATATTTCAAACAGACGTCTGTGCACCCTTGTTAATTTACACCGTGGCGAATTACAGATAAAGCAATAGTCCAACGAGCTGCCCCCTAAACGGCTCCAAATGATATTCGTACCATCAGACAGAATTAACTCCATCTCTGTCTAGTAGAAGGCACTTAAATTCATATTGTTCTTCCTTCTCTGTCGACGGCAACCCTGCGGCAGAAGATGTGCGTTTAAACCTCCTGTTTCCTACCTTGGCTCTTCTGTGCCTCCTCAACCTGAGTCTCTGCCAGCAGAATTTAGAAACGGGCTGATTATTGTTATTATGATTGTTTTGTTGTGTTGGGAGCTAATTGAGGAGATTACTGCTTTGGCTGCAGACCCTGTTTTAGCAGGGCCTTCGGGTTGCCGAGTCGATCCGCTGAAAGCCGTCGGTTTCCCTAGGGACGTCACGGCTTTCGCGAGAGCATGGAAACCCATCTCGGCCACACTTAACACCACCCCACCATGTTCCATTGTTGTTAGTCCATTTTAAATTGGTGTCGGCGATCACAGATTGAAGATTTACTTGTTGTGCATTTTTATCCTGAGCAGTATACACCTCAGTGGAACTTGATCATAAATGCATGCTGCAGAACAGGTCAAGATTAACACATTATTACAAGATGTAAAAATGAGTGTGTAAATATTACTGAAAAATACAGTATTCAATGTCAAATATCAGGGCTGTAAAACAGATTAAACATGTGCAATACCATGTAAAGGACTGCGTTTTCAACTACTGATAACATTTTTTTATATACAGAAGGTAATTAAAATGGAATGTCTGCTAACTAAGCAACAGTATTGAAAATAAATAACTAAAGCTGTGAAAGACGTGTGTGATAAGAGTGAATGAAATCCTACAAGGCTGAAACAAACTGGGAGGGTAAAAAGAGAAACTCTTGTTTTTACGTACATCAGATTTCAGCTCTTCGCAGTACCGGCAGTGCGTCACCCCCAGCGACGATCACTAAAACGAACAATTACGTCATTTTGTAACAACTTCTGTCGTTTGTTGTGGCTGACGTATTCATCAAACTACATTTTTTTTTTGCATTTGTCTTATTAACATCGGCTAACTGAATAAAATATAAATATTTTATAAATAACTGTGCTATGCTAAAATAGCTATGACTCGTGTACTGTTATGCATGTTCATTCAGATGTAAAAACATGATTAATGTACATCAGCTGGTATGTCACAGGTTAATCAGTTGAGCCGTAGCCTGCAGCCTTTTTGTCTGTTGTAAAGTTCTGTTTATATTGGAGGCAGAGAGTGGTTACACCAACCCTGTAGGTGTGCGGCACATAGGCGTGTCGTTTGGTGTTTCACGCCTTGATGAGGGAGGTCACACTACCCCCTGCCGTGTTTAGCGGAGACCCGTGTGAGATGCTTCAGGTGAAGGGGCTAGACATTGGACATCTGTGTCCACCGAAGGGTTAAAAGATGGATGCACAGTCAAGCCCAGTAACTCCCCTGCAATAGTGCGCAAAAACGTGGAAAAAAAATGCACACATACACTTTACCTGGTATGGTATGACGTAATTAAAAAATATATAAATATACATGCATTCATACACACACGCACATATCTATATAATTTTGAATGCATATTGTCTGTAATATACAGCATAATATATGTGGAAAAAATTGCACTGTAAAATTCTGTGTCTTTTTCATGTGTTGTTTAAAAGAAAAAGCGTTTTTTAATTCTTCAAGGAAAAGTATGGTACAGGTTTTGTGTATTTACACTTGCATACATAAGTCTGCTGGTTTAGTCAGTAGATGTTTCTAATGCTCAGACTAGCATTAGGCAGATGTAAACCCAGCAGGTCTTATACAGCTGTCCAAACCAGAGAACTGGACCAGCTCAGAGGGTGGACGCTAACCAGGGGCAGACCAAGAAATGCTGAAAGCATCCTCGCTGGTCCAGACAAAATCAGGCATTTTGTTTTGGTCCCAGGTCTGAGCAAATGAAACATGGTGGAGAGTGTAATCTGGTGCCTGGGATGAAGAGTGTAAGTGGGCTGTTAGCAGAAGATAATGAACAGCCTGCTCTGGCCCTGATACTGCTGCTGGGGAGGGTGGAAATTTGTTTCTGTCAAACAGTAAGCAGGGTGACAGGAAAGGTATCGCTAATTATTCCCACATTGTGGCTGGATGAGGTGTTTATTTGTATTTCTTTACTCCTCCGTTCCTTATTCTTTTTTCCCAACTCTTCTGATGATTGCGGGGAAGCAGACGGCGGCCACACGCGTCCCGCGGCGGTGTGCCGGCGCCCGTCTTTTAATTTTCCTCTCATTGTCCTGCCACTTCATGAGGGCGTGTTGTGGCTGCGTTACTCACACGCGTCTGAGGTGAGAGGCAGCCCGGCTGTCGTACGCGGCGTCCTGTGACCACGCCCCCCGCCCCCCCTTGTTAGTGGGGTGTTGGCTGCTGCTATTGGCTGTCATCAAGGTCTACAGCACTGAGTATAATGGCATTTCACCGAAATGTCTACGTGTTTCTCTAAAACCTACGTGTAATTAGACAGTTCAGTTTTATTAAATTCTTCTGTCTTCACTGTATTAATGCATATCCACTGTCTTGTAGTATGTTGGCACGGAGCCAATTCTCTGGTACCAGGCGAATGTTTAGTTTCAAAGATATCAAAGCTCTGGAATCACCACTGAATGCTGGTTCATACGTTTGTTTGCCTGCCCTGGGTTTCAGCAAATCCTTAAAATGAAGTAAACATACTGCACTCAGTACCTGTGTGAGCCTGTGGTTTTACACAGAGCGCTCGCAGCCGTGCGCAGTCCTGCGTTTGCAGAACCGCGTGTTAACGCACGCACGTGTGTGCTGGTTAGCGGCTGCGCGTGCCGTTGCTGAGTATGTTCTTGAGCCGAGGTGATGAGCATCTCCACGGTGGTGCTTCCTGTTGACGTACTCCTGTGCTTATTGTTCTTCCAGAAGAGCAAGCTAACCCAGCTGCCGACCAGGAGCAGCCAGGCCGAGTCGACCAAGTTCCTCATCCTGACGGTCATCAGCATCCTATGCATTATTGGGGTGCTGATGGCCTCCACGGTGATCTACATGCTCCGACACCGATCGCACCACAGGCTGAAGGAGAAGCTTACTAACCTGGGCACTGACACCGGGTCTGCCGCTTCTGCCACCTACCAGGTCAGTACCTGTACCTCCATCGCAACCCGCGCCTCCTGCGTCAGCTCCGTGTCACGTTGCTTTATATTGGTGGCAGCCTGTACCACCAGTAGTGGAAGTGGCCCACAATACTGTTAAATGAACTTCCTTATTTTCTTGTTTGAGTTTTTGCAGAGATAAAGCAGTTACCGTTTACGAACATGAAAAGACTGATTAATATAGAGTGCATCTCGTAGGGTGAAATGCATGGGTTGCTTGATGGAGCGGTTTTAAATAAAATGCCGTCACTTTTTTTGGGGGTTTCACCTCCTGGCATTTTTCAGTTCCGTGTGAAAAATATTTGGATGTGATTTTAATTAAGATGAATATTGGAATAGAGTAACGCCTTGCTTGCATTTCAAAAATCAACCGTCTGGAAACATACTTTGTAACAGAGCAAAAAGCTTTAAGTGTACGTATTGCAAGAGGTTTTGTAAGCATTACATTTTTGTTTTCCTATCTGTTTCAGATAGAATTTAATGAAATATACTGCTAAATATGTTGCCTTTTGTTATGTTATTCCGCTTCGTGATTTGTGTTGCAAAATGTGATGTTTTTTCACACCGCTAAACCTTTTTAGGTGTGTGATGAACATTTCTGGTACATTGTGGGTTGAGATCAGATGGTCCTGAAATGAGTGCTGCGTCCTCAGTCCAGAATGTATTTTCTTCTGCGCCTTTCTTTGCACAGTTTATAGATCATGAAGACACATTGTGCAAATTCCATTTCGGGGGAAGGCAAAACCACCTATTTTACAAGCCCTGTTCTCCATTAAACGCTTACCTTGCAAAGGACCTTCATTGTGTTGCGCATTTAGTTATCAGTGGTGTTTCTGAAGCTCCTGATTAAAAATGCGTTTAACAGTTTTATAAAGGGCTTACTTCCCTCAGCAATAGGCTAGTCATTTACATTTTCCTGGCTGGTGTAATTAACATGGCATAAAAAAGCATCGTGACAGCTCTAATGAATACAATACATAATTAAAAGTGTGCCTTTTAAGCAGGGAAATTGTTTAAATTTCAGTGGATGACCTACTCCCCAGTTCCTGCTGGGGTTTGAGCAGTTCAGGGGATATTGATTTTATAATGAACTTAGCTCTTCAGTGTTGAAACCAAAGCTTGTTAATGCATGCAATTTACAAAATATTTGTGTTTGGTTCTTCAGAACTGGTGTACCTCGTGCTGTGTTTGTTATATTCAGAACCACCTTGCTCTACCTGTGTAATTTTTATAAAATGTTTTCTATTGTTCCGGTCAGATGCGGCGCCTCTCCTGCTGTTCAGAAACTAGTCTCGATCCAATTTGGCCGTTAATCAGAATTTGATTTCTCATTTTGGTCACAGTGGCAATTGAGGCAGCTGAACAGAAAGCACGGAGCTGAAATGCAGGTGCATGGCTCATGGAGCGTGTGCGGGGATTTGTGCCGGTGGTGATTGACAGAGGAGCTGTTTAATTCCTCAAAAGCTTTGTGGCTGACAGACACGGCAAAGAGGGATTCCCCTTCTCACGGCGTGAGACGCCCGCCGCTCAGACCCAGGAGACGCCCGTGGCTTCGTGTGATTACCGCACCGCTCCCAGCCTGCGCGCGCAAAAGCACGCGTGCGTGCACACACACTCACACAATCACACCCCCATATAAGCGAGCTATATTTTTATAGTTTGCTGGCTCTCGTACACATTCTGGTTGAAGAATTCCATGCTAAGGTCTTAAGGAATTAAGCACATTCTCTTCCATGGAGATGGAGCTGTTTAGTACCATAGATGATTGTATTGCCAAGAATATCTATACTTAGAGTGGGTGCTATTCAGGTGAATGGAACAGGTGAATAGTCACAGGAGATCACAGGTATTACAGGTGTGTGTAGGTGCTGCAGGCTGTTTTGTTTCTAGTACACTGATTCGGAGTAAGATGGACACACTGTGTTTAGGACAAAGTACCGGGCAGAGTGGAGATAGGCTTTGTGAGTGGA
The DNA here is from genome assembly GCA_025773905.1 of Chitala chitala. NCBI lineage: Eukaryota > Metazoa > Chordata > Actinopteri > Osteoglossiformes > Notopteridae > Chitala > Chitala chitala. The sequence continues at coordinate 4,063,018 of JABJVR010000065.1, forward strand.
TGTTCCCATTGACTAGTACTTTAGATTGGCCGTGATGAAGACAGCTGTTAACAAAAAACAGAGAGAGAAGGTGAGCTGTGGTATTGAACAGGTAATACATGTGTTGAGGTAAAGGTGAAATATGGGGATACAGTATTAAGGTAAAGGTGAAATATGGGGATGTGGTGTTAAGGTCTTATGTAATTATCATAGGAACTGAGTCAATGCATTGAATACTTATTGTTTTAAAGTGTTTTACAGCCAACATGCTAATGTGTTGTACTAGCCAACGTGCTAATGTGTTGTGCTAAGGTACGAGTTGCTGAGGTGTAGTGGAGTGTGTTAATGTACTGAACAGTGTTAATGTGTCTCACAGGGAGTGTGTTAAGTTGTTGTATTGGGATGCAGTTAAAGTGTGAGTGAGGCATGCTAATATGAGATGCATAACTGGAGTTTGAACGTTAGTATTTAAGGTAGGGTATTGCTTTGTCAGAGTGATCTCACTTAGCCACTTGGCAGCATGTTACAAACCAGGGGTTTTAAACAGTGCAGTCATACAGGTCTGAAAATACAGCACTATACAAAGTAATGAGTTAGTTTGGTTTTAGTATGAGAAATTGTGGTGGTTAATGATCACGTCACCCACAAGTTGTGGGTTAGTGTATTAATGCAAGAATTGTACAAAGTTCTGCACCGGGTGCTGTGTGCTGGGTGATAAAGAAAGTGCTTAATTACTGATGCATCATAGTGAACCATAGTAACAAGGTTTGCAATGCATTGTATTGAGTCTCTGTCATTTTCTTGCTCTTTTTCAGCGTAGGTCTCTGTTCTCTTGTTTCTTGTGTGTGTACCAGCGGCTGGGGGTCGGTCTGTATTTTGTGTTGTTTATTGGGTGCATAGATGTGGCCTGACAGTCCTAACATGGACCCCCGTCTCAGGAGCCCCCCCAGTAGGTAGACTAATGTTTGCTGAAGGCTACAGTGAATCTACAGCAAACTGATTCAGACACGTAAGGTTTAGTATATAAACATAACTCCTACTGTGTATGGAATCTTTCTTCTGTTACCAGGCAACATGCTTATGAGGGGCTTGGGTCAGATGCTGGTCCTTGGGTAGTGTTCTGTGAAACTCTCCTCTCTCTTTCTGTGTGTGTGTGTGTGTGTGTGTGTGCCTGTACGCAGACAGGAGAGGTGCTGCCTATTAACCGGTCAATGTATTAATTTGTCTGTCTCATCAGTTTTAAATCTGGATAGCTGAGATATCATTTGAAAATCATGGTAATTTTGAAAAGGCAATTATTATTATTAGCACTACTAGTACTGCATGAATAAACTACTGTCAGCTGTAGTGCAGTGTATATTAACTACACTTCAATAAATCAAATTCACGGCCATTAAAAAGCTAGTCAGTGTGACGTTAATATAACATGACTTTATACTTGCTTCATACTCATGATGTTGCAGTGACTGGTGTGTAGTCTCCTTTAAATTCGCGTTTATAAAAATGAAAAGTATATCTAATGGAAGAGCATCTAAAGCCATAGTTTATGACTACAAATATTTATTGTTTTTCAAAAATAGAAACAGTTACCAGTTTTACATCTTCATCATCACCTTCATCACCACCGTCACCACACTAAGTTAAATTTAATCGTTCAGACAAGACCGGACCGATTCAAGACACCTTTTAATGAGACTGCAGACTTCTGTCAATAAATCAGTTTTGATGTGAGCAGCAAGCCTGACTGTACAAATCATTCCCGTAAACACAACACGGCGCTTCCTAAGGCGGTTACGGAGAAGCGCCTGGCGGCGCCGTCTTTCTCTCGTATGGAGTGCAGGGCGCTGTGAGGGACTCAGGAACTATTACTCTGAAGCGTATATATCACTCTACCATATATTGGCATTTATTGGCAGCTCTTAAGGCTTGAGCTCGGCAAAAAAAAAAAAAAAAAACGCAATATATACCTAGACGTACTGCAGAAAATTAGAACCCTTTTCTGTTATTCATGTCAATATTCGTCATACGAAGTATGGGGTTTACGTGTGTGCGATTACTGTGTATGACCAGTTTATACTGAGGCCGTATCTGGCTGTGTTTTCTCATCAGCATCATGTTGGAAAACTACCGCCGTAACGAGGATTTAAAATTGCCTATATAGTTTTAAAGGAAACGAGAGGATATAAACTCAAATCCACATCTGAATGAGAGATGTACATAATAAAATAATAACTTTTAAAAAACTATTTTATATATACAGGAGCTAACTTTTTAGTTTAAACTCTTAAACGTGATTTTATGATGATAGCAATTTTGCATATTAAATCATATTTTGATTTCATGTCATTTTGAGTTGCGGGATTAACTGATGTGAGATATGTAAAAATTTGGATTATTTCTAATATTCTAATAATAATTTCACAAGCCAGTGTCTGCTTTACCTTTACCTCGTAGGTGGGGACTATGTGATAATGCATACAACAGGGCAGGACAAAAAAGATATGTTAACCTGTATATGTTAATGTATTATTTATTGCTGTATGTCAGTGAGCATGTCCGCAACTTAAAATCATTCACATTTTAACAGTTAAGAGCCCCAACTCCCATGCAAAATTAGTAACGAGTTTGTCAGCCAAGTTTTGAGAAACCAAACATTATATGTTTGGTGAGCCAAAATAAATTACTAAGTTATCAACATTTCACAAAAGAAGATGTTTTACAATGTTATTTATGGTACAGAGAGGCGCGAGAAAAAGACACCAAGTACAAGAGAAATGGCAAAACTACAGGGGGTGGACAAAATAACAGGAACACCACGTGACTGGAGACTTTTACTTTGAAGCAGCTAAATCGCTTTTTACGAAACGCTGCTGGTTAATCAGGGTAGTTAAGCTGTTTGCCAATTAGCCGTATGTGTCAGATGCAGAATTTCAAAATTAGTAGTTTGATATATGTTTTTAAATTAACATGATGCAGCTACCAGAGTTCCTAAGAAGACTGAATTGCAGATCATTGGCCAAAAAAAGCAAATTATTCAAGGTGAATCATGTTGAAAACAATATATGCGGAGCATCGAGAAACTGCATTAGCGAAGTGTAACAGTGCTCACACGTCGAAGTCCATTGTCAGGGATCGACAGACACAACAGGACAGACATTAAATGCCACAAAACTACAGGCTTCAGAAAAATAAACTGAATCATGTGATACCGGAAAACTAAAATGAGCTTCACACAGTTGGATTTTATGGCAGGGTTGCTATTCTGAAGCTGCTTGTTCAATACAGCTGCTTGGTCAATACATAAGGACACGATCCTATGGATAACAGTTATATTGATTGATGAGTCTTAAACCCTGTTTTCTGCCTCCATAAAGGTTTTATGTCGGGATTCCTTTGACCAATATTGTCTGTTTCCTACCTGTTAAATATAGAAGGGATCCATATTGGTCTAGTGAGGCATTGTGAGTTATTAGATCCAGTGATTCCTCTAAGTTGTATGAGAACCAGGATATACAGTAGGTAGTGATTTTAAAACACCAGGTGAATCATGTGCTACACTTAGGTCCTTGGTCATGCATTTTGCCCACCCCTAAACCAACTGAACATGTCCTGAGCATGTTGAGTATTACTTGTAATGACTCAACAGTAGCATAAATGCATTTCATCTTTATTGTAGTCAGGTACTTCTAAGCTAATTTGGTTATTAATAGGTTTTATGCTTGTATTGCACAGATGTTGCCTGTTTCAAAGCTAAACTAATGCATTTGTATTAAAATATTATACCTAATTTCATAGATGTCTTTCTACCAAGGCAGTGCATTTGTCTGTATGACTCTGCCCATTCCTCTTGCTCCTCCTCTTCCTCGTAATGATTCTTCATTTCCCATCAATCTCGTTCTGTCCTCCCCACTCGCATGTTCACCAGTGGGTGGAGAGATTTGTTTTAAGAGAAACACCTTAATGAACAGCTAGAAGGTTAATGGCAGAGTATTCACAAGTTTGGGATGATGTCAGCTTTATGTCCTTTGCCTGCATGTCATGGCATAGGAGGTGTGCATGCGACGCTAAAAGGATGCAAGAGATTTGGGACGTGTTTGCATTTAACGTGTAAGCGGCCTGGCAGGTGCTGGACAACATGGACACGTCCCTCTGTGCCTGCACAGAAGCACATTGCAATTCACCTTGTATAACAACCTCTTTAACAAGCTGAAAAAACAACGGGCCCCTTCGCATTAAAGATCCATAAATGCCTGGTTAACTGGGCATAGATGGAAATCAATAAACCATAAATAAAGATGAATGTTGTCACCTTTTCCGGGTCCCCTGCTTGCAGTGTAGGAGCCGTAAATATTTCTTATTTAATGAGTAGCTGACCTTGAACGTTGGGAGGTTTTCCCTCTTTTATTTCATAATTTTGTATTTGCTCAACTTTTCTGAAATCTTTGCTTATGTTGTTGTTGTTGAGGAAGCTCTGTGCAGCCCAGGGCATTCTCACTGTGTGCTCTGACAGAGCTGTCAGCGTTTTGGAAGAGAGGGTTTGCGCGATTGTCTGCGCCGGGCCCTCCCTCTGCGCCCTTGGAGCCAAGTGCGTCTGCCAACATATGTACTTGTGCCAGGCCCTTTCTGGTGGAAGGCATCTGGAGATCCTCCAGAGTGGAGCTGGATTGAGCTGGGTAAAGGGTCTTCCTGCCAGACCACATTCTGCCTACAGTCAGCAACAGGTGTGCTCCTGGTAATCAGCCACTCAAGGCTGTCCTTCAAAGCTGCTCACCTTTGACCTTATTTTTTTCTACTTTGAATGATTTCAGAATTTGTGGTTCTGCTTATACAATACAACTGTTTTCAGTGCAAAAGAGCCTACTGGGGGCTCCTAATTGACTGAAGAGGTGGTTTCAGATGTCTAAAAGAGCCAGTGAGCACACAGTACATCAGCCTCGCCCCTTGTTATGGATGACCACGCCCCTTGTTGTAGCTGACCACACTCCTTGTTATAGCTGGCCACGCCCTTGTTATGGCTGGCCACACCTCTTGTTGTGATTGGTGGGCAGTTGAGTACTATGTAGCCCTGTGGGGAGGTGGAGGATTTTAAGGTATGGTTCAAGCATGTTCACAGGATGATTTTAAATTGGCAGGGGGGAGGAAACATACAAATTCCGCTACTTAGACAATGCAGGACAAAAGGCATCAAAACTATCTTTTACTGTATTATCTTTTTGTTGAAACATATTGGGGTAGACCTCATGTTTTATGTAAAATTGTACCACTCTCCTCATGATTTCAGGGACTGACCAAGCAGTGTATGTGAAAGTATCTTAACAACTGCAGAACATATGAGGTGTGATGGTCACTGTAGGGAAGACAAGTACAAGTTTTTTTAGTGTAATGGAGAGGTTACCCAGTGGGGTCACCGTAACATAAACCACACCAGTATGTCCATGTCTGTTAGAGGTTCTCCTACTCAGCCTAGATGAACGCTCCTCTACGTGCCTTGAGTGGCCACTTGAGTGCTTTCTGAAATGTCTGAGTAATTTCACAGAACTTCCTGATAGCGACATAACACAAACGCGGTGCTTTATATCACAGCGACTGTAATTATTCAGCCCAGCATGTGCTGGCACTCACTAAATGTAATACATTATACATCTGATTTCATTTGCAGAGCCTAACACTTATGGGAAAAAGTTTCTTGTAGTTAAAGAACAACTTTTCCCAATGAACAGGTGTATCAGTATTAATTCAAACCGCAAAATTTTGAAACGTATAACCGAGTGCAATGAAGATATTGAAACAAGAAATAGTGTAATGCAAAAAAATATTATGCAATAAAATGTTACCACTTTGGGAGACTGGTTTTTGCTAAGGATAAATTTGACATTTGTCATAAACAGAACTTCATACAGCTGTTAATGGTGCATTGTTGTAAGAACGCTGAAGAGCTATGATGCAAAACCTCACAGCCTTGGTGTGTTGCTTTATTGCATTGTGTTGTCATCAGCTGTGGATTTCATGTTTATTATATTAAACTGTTTATGCTCAGGGCTGTTTAATGTTTTTCATAAGTAGTTGTATAGTTTTGTAGGAACAGTGTGTGTGTGTGTGTGTGTGTGTGTGTGTGTGTGTGTACGTGTGTACGCATGTGTTTGCAGTGTCTGTGTGTGCACCCGTGTGTTGGTGTGTGTGCCTGCACATGTGGCTCTCTGTTTGTTTGTGTGTTTGCATGTATTAGGGCATGTGTGAGTGCAGGTGTGTGCATGTATGTGGGGTTGGGTGTGTGTGCATACAGGTGTGTGCGTACGTACATGCAGGTGTGCGTGCACGCGCGCGCGTGTGTGTGCGCGCGTGGGCATGTGTGTGTATGGTGCCCGGCGTTGTCTGCAAACATCCAGCTGCCACGCTGGCTCTGCCTGTCTTGAACAGAAGAGAAGACCAACAGAAAATAAAGAGGTAATAATATGCAATGAATGGTTTGCAGAAATGAACAGCGCCATCTGTGTCAGCTGGTTTTAATCATCACTGCCATTTCCACCTAACTGTTTGCAGAACGGTGGAGCAGTTACCTCATTATAGCTCTGTTTGAACATTCATGAAATTCAGACGACAAAATCTATTTAAAATCGTTTATCCCGGTGTTGACATACGGCTTTATTAATGCCTGTGTAGCGTGGGTAGGTACCAGTTATCTTGTTTTATGTGTGCTGTAGATCTGGTGTATTATAGTGGGGTGTTAGCAGGGCTTTGCACTGGGAAACAGGCTGCTAATTTCGCACGTCTGTTAGGAGCAGATCACCCTGAAGCACGGGTTCAAGCTTTTCCAGGCTTTTTCTGAGCTCTTCTGTTCTCTGATATCTGGGATATTAAATCATATGAGAATGAAAGAGAGTATGTGGGTGTCACTGAGTACGCGCTCCCTCCGTATGCGCTCCCTGACCCGCGCTCTCCCGGCCCGCAGGAGCTCTGTCGGCAGCGCATGGCGGTGAAGACGACGTCGGAGCGCGTAGAGCCTGCGCACTCGTCGCGCATCAACAGCGTGTCATCGCAGTTCAGCGACGGGCCCATTCCCAGCCCGTCAGCGCGCAGCAGCACCTCCTCGTGGTGTGAGGAGCCCGTGCAATCAAATATGGACATCTCCACTGGTCACATGATACTGGTGAGTGTGCACCCTCTGTCTGCTTCTCTGATGTGCACATACACGCACACACACACGCGCACAAGCACACGCATGCACACAGTCACACATGCACGCACAGACGCACAAGCACACATGTGCGTGTGCACAGACACGCACAAGCACGCCACAAGCACACACACACACACACACACACACAGTATGCACAGACACGCACAATGGCTGTATACCATCATTCTCCTAGCCTTGCCTTTGTTTTCTTGATGGCAGGATAGAGTGACCTTTTAGAAATGAAATATGATTCCCTCCCAGAGTGGCAGTTGATCACTCCAGACTCATTTTTTCGGCCCCTTTTAGATTAATGTTTTCCATCTCGTTGGAGACATTTGATTTTTCATGACAAAGGGGTTTTGTTTTTTTTTTGGCCTATCTCAGGATTATTTCTGAGAGAACGTCCTGACGTGAAAACTCTTTGGATTCAAAACGCTGTTGTATGTCCCATCATTGTGTTACAGAATAGTGATCCCTGTGGGCCAGATTCATCCCACCAGAGGTGCTGTGATAGGACAGGCCAGGCAGGCGATTGCCTGGGGCCCCATGCTGGGAGGGGGCCTTTGAAGGCAGTCGGTTGCATAGTACATACAGCAAAGACAAATCTGCAGAAAACGCCTTGACGTATTTTGCCTAGGGCCTGCAGAAACTCTAGAATCACCCCTGGATCCCACAATGCTTAGCTTCACTGGGTGCTCCTTTAATGTGGACTAGATTTTGGCCTGTGGATGCTCCTGTATTGAAGGTTTTTTAGGTCCATGAGCTCTGGGTCCACACCCCCGGCCTCCATGTGACCATGGTGTCACGCCTGGTGTCTGGAGGAGAGTGTTCGTCTGTTTACACACAGTGCTCCCAGCTGGCATCGAGCTGGCGTTTCAAGCTACACATCCAGCAGAACACCCGTGCTGAAGCCTCCATCCTGCAGACGTGTACTTGTTGTTCTGTGTAGCGTGACCCGCTCTTGGCCCCTGGTTCTGGCTCTGTTGCGTGTTTGCACCACAGCTGGGTAGCTCGCCACACAGGAACCGCGCCGTCGGCAGCTCGCCGTCCCTGATTACGCACGTGGTTTAGGGATTTGTTTGGGCCTTGATGTAGGATCTTTCTGCAAGAGGGCGGGCAGGTGGCATTTAGGCTAGCTAGGAATCCAAAGGAGGCCAGCGGGTCAGAGAGGGAGCCTGATCCAGCTAAGAGCCAAGCAGGGGAGAGGGCCAGATGATGTCCCTGGAGCTTCCAGACACTGAGCCAAGGTGGTTCCTCTCAGTAATACACCAGTATCTGTCTCTCTGTCTCTCTCTCTCTCTCTCTCCCCTCCTCTTGCCCTCGTTCTCCCAACCGCCGCCCGGGGAGGCCGGGGCGCCGGGGGGGCGCGGGGCGGGGGGGGGGGGGGGGGGGGGGGGGGGGGGGGGGGGGGGGGGG
>JABJVR010000065.1:4071689-4082286 GCA_025773905.1 Chitala chitala
TCTTCTCTTCACCCTCTTTCTCTATCCCCCTTCCTCCCTCTCTGTCTCTCTCACCCCCCTCCCGGTCTCTCTCCCTCTCTTTCCCTCTTTCTCTGTCCTCCCTTCTTCTTCTCTCCCCCCTCTTTCTCTCTCTCTGTTTCCCTCCTTCCTCCCTCTCTGTCTCTGTCCCCCATCCCCCTCTCTCCCCCCTGCTCTCACCCTTGCTCTTTCTCTTTCATTTTTTCTTTCATTCTCTTTCATTCTCTTTTCTTTCAGCTTTTTCCATCTTTCTCTACTGTTTTTTCCTTCATTTAAAATGTCTCACAAACATATCCAGCCTGCGCTAGTAACTACAAATCTTTCTTTTAATGTGTACGTTTTTTCACACAAACGTAAAATGCATGCCTATGCCTCTGTGTATTATATGGGTGCATGTAAGAGTCTGTACGAGTCATATTTGTAGAGCCTGTGTGATTCAGCACCATGGACAGCTCCCATAATGGAGTCATTGCCATAACTTAGACAGCAGTCATGGAGTCGGACCCACAAACTCCACTGTTTCACAGCTGGGCTTCATGGGCAGCTCTCAAGCTCCAAACACTTGACCCTAAAGCAACGCAAAAAGTGTTTACATTTCCTGCACGCATTCTCTGCAGAAATAATCATCGTCTGCCGCAACATGGTAATTAGCGGGTAATGAAGGAGCCGCAGAATTCGTCTGATTGCGGCACCCGGGTCCTAACGCAAGATTAAGACCAGCACTCCACCCCCCCGTTAATCAGGGGGCTGCTGGAAACCGATCATGGAAACAGCAGGATTTCCCACAATGCAGCAGTGCGAGTGGGCAGGCTGACTTTGCATGCCCCATGAACGTGAGCGTCCCAGCAGGCTGTGCAGTGGGACAGACAGACTGGGACAGCCGATTTTCCTGTAGCGTGGAAGAATGTCATTTCTTCAAAGTGCTCACCGTTTGACACGGTTTCGCCTCACGTGTCATTTTGGGTTGTGTGAAATTAAGTAAACATGCTAAGTACAAAAAAATGATCAATTTGAAATCGCAAAAAATTTCCTGCATTTACTACAAGGTGCTGCTGGATCCCTTATGGGATTTTTCCATAACCTGATTGTGTGGAAGGGTTTACTGTGAATTAGTTTGCTTAAAGAGGATTAACTTACACTGTCACCTTTTTTTCTGTTCCTTACGTTTTATGTATATATTTACACACGCACACACACATTGTATGAATCTGTGCGTGTGTGCAAAGAACATTATTTTTGCTTTTATTGCCAGACAAGTGTTTTAGGTAATACTGAGTAGACTATTCAGAGATTAGGCCCACATTTTGTTGAGATTCTCTAAAACTGTTAGCAGCACATTTGCAGTGGAAATAAAGGAACATCATCTCTTTGTTCTGACACAGAGCTGAGATAATTCTGTCAGTAACACATCCTTTGCTGACTGCAGATGTTTTTTCATGGCAGTAATCGCCCTTTTCTCGTGTATCCCATCTTGGTTATTGTGCCTCATGGTGTCATCTGGTCTGATTTATTTTGGTGGAATATGAGGTCATGACCCAGCAGCTTTAACTCAGAACTTGGGCGGGGGGTGGGGTGTTATTAACACTGGACACTGCCACCACCCCCCCACCCCAGGTCACTGTTTTTGGCAGCTGGATGCAGACCAGGCAGGGGATTAACGGGTGCCTGCCAGGCGTGCAGTGATCCCAACACCTCCTGATTGGCTTGCGGTAATCCCGTTACACATTACAAAACCCCATTAATTCGGCATTAGCAGAGCAAGGGGAATGGGGGGGGGTGGAGAAAGCAGCGCCAGATAAGAGCAGCTCCAAGAGCGACAGGTCATGGGTCCCGGCCCGCCGAGGTGCGGGCGTCTGCTACTCTCAGACTGGGACCCGCTCCAAAAGGTGTTGAGTTCACTGACCGGGCAGGTGTGGGGATTAACTGCCTCCGGGCACAGCCGCTGTGGGAAGGGAGATGAGACGTGGCTTTGAGGGGACCACTCACCTTGCAGGTAGGAGACAGGACGTTCAGGTGTGCCCCGCAGGGATGGACACGTGCGTTTCTGCAGTTGCATGGCCAGGTTTTTAATTTAACGCTTTGCCCTTTGATCGGTGTCATCATTCTCTATTAGAGATCTTGTGCTTGTGGGATATTCTGTATTCCCAACTGAGTGCAAGTAGTCAGGGAGGTCAGACCTGCTGATATTAACTGGGTTAACTAGTGTTCAAGTGTCAATGCAGAAGAAGAGTTGATTGTGTGACTCTGTGTGTGCACATTTCTGTGTGTCTGTATGTGCCCAATTGTGTATCTCTGTGTGCTCAAATGTGTGTGTACGCTTGTGTGTACTTGCATAAATGCTGGTGTGTGTGTGTGTGTGTGTGTGTGTGTGTGTGTGTGCAAATGTGTGTGTGTGTGCAAATGTGTGTATGTATACTGAGCTTGATACAGAAGCAAAAGCAAACATACTTAAAATACACACTGACCTGTTAGCATCAAAGGTCACCCACAAGTTATAGCACTGTATTAGTTTGTATTAGTCCGAGGCCAGTGTACATCTGATTATTTATACCTACATGAAGAGCTTCCAGAGTTTTTGTATTTTTAAAGCAGTTCAAAAAGCATAAATACTCAACAGGAGAACCGTAAAACTTAGGACACAGATCCAGTTCCTGGTTTCCATATTTGAGCATATTATCACCTGTGTCACGCCTGTCTGGACTCACCTGTAACAAGTGTCTCAGCTGGGGGCAGATCCTGCTTGCTTTTCTTGCAGGGTTTCACCAGCTGGGCATGAAGCTCAGAAGTAGCTAGTAGAGCCCCCCAACCAAGCTGAGCATCCTGATGTTCATGATGATGATGGGGGGGGGGGGTGGTTGACAGAGACAGGTGGGGAAGGGGAAGAGATGCAGTTTGGTGGTAGCACATCAACACTTTGTTTAAGCACAGCTGGAGGGTGTAATAAATGACCGTATTCCCTTCCATTCCCATTTGCCAGAACCTTGCAAACACATTAAGTGAGAATGTATGACTGACACACACACGCACACACACACACACACACACTCACTCACGCAGATGCACTTACGCACACCGTCTGCTGGGCTCTGCGGGTGCTGATAAGCCTGTGGCTGGATACTTAAACGAACCGTTAAAACCATTACTAAACCCCGGTCGCCATGCTGTTGACACCACAGGCCGTGTGTCCTGCTTGCCGGTGCTGCCGCGCGCTGACTGCCTGCGTTCTCTGTTTGCAGTCGTACATGGAGGACCACCTGAAGAACAAGAACCGCCTGGAGAAGGAGTGGGACGCCTTGTGCGCGTACCAGGCTGAGCCCAACGCCTGCACCACTGGCCAGAGTGACTCCAACGCAAAGAAGAACCGCTCCAGCACCGTCGTGGCATGTGAGTGTCCCGAAAAGGTCCTCCGGTTATTCCCGGGGGCCCAAGCTTGTGTGTGTGTGTGTGTGCGTGCATGTGTGTGTTTGTGTGCGTGCGTGCGTGCGTGTGTGTGTGTGTGTGCGTGCGTGCGTGCGTGTGTTTTCCTCCTCACACATCAGAGAAATCTTGGTCAGGTGGCTGTACGAATGTCACTGCACTACAGTTAGTTTCACCCTATGATGGGATCCTTGTTCAACCAGTAAAACCATTTCCTCAACATGTTCAATTCTACAGAATTTGTAGCTTCCATTTATATTGCTGAGGCATCCACTAAACGTGGAACGTGTTTGTGAAACAAGCTCTCTGGACAGCTGTCTAGTATTTGCACATGCTTAGATATGTCACAGGTAATTTGGCAGGCCTTTGGTACCTCTGTTCAGCATTACTATGCATATTAGTTAAAGATAGTAGCATTATCTTATTGTGCCCATTAACGCGGTAAATATGAGTGTGCACAAAGAAGGCATGAATGCTACCAAGCTGGAAACAGAGGCGTAACAAACGAAAACGTTGGCAATTTTGTAATGGTTTCACCATTCTATGTGTGCCAGTGACAGTGCTCTGAGTTCTGGTCCTTCTTCCTTCAGACGATCACTCCCGGATAACCTTGAAGGTCGAAAATAACCAAGGCAATTCGGACTACATCAACGCCAGCCCTATTGTGAGTGTTCATCAGCAGACAGCACTGCACACCGGTGTCATGTTTGAAAGAACACACACACACACACACACACACACACATTTTACTGTTGGTGGCGCTTTCTCACACATGCCATGTTTTGAATTACATTTTCATATCAGAAAGCAGAATGTTTATTTCATTCTTCCCAAATGCAAGAGGTCGACTGGGCCTTTCAGGTGGAAAGGCCCAGTTTTTATGTGTTCCAAAATAAATGGGGTTTATGATTTCCCTGGAGGCTGATAGAGAGGGATTCCATTAAATGAACAGGAAAACTATGCATTTCAAATGCAAACGCTACACCCCAGCTTCGTCCGTTACTCAGGCCGGGCAGTATTCCGCTGTGGTGCCAGAAGCGGAAGACAACAGCTCTCGATGATTACTCAGTGGAAGACCAAGGCGGACAGTTTTATTCTCCACAACACTTTGGCTAACACACAATGTCACTGTGTTTACTTTTATTTTCCATAACCTTCAGGCTAACACACACCCTATGATTGTGTTTAGTTGGTTTGCCTGTAATCCTAAGGGTAACACACAGACATGGTGACTGTGTTCAGTGGGTTTGTCCATAACCCTCATGCTATCACACACACACACACACACACACACACACACACACACACACACACACACACACACACACTTACACTGTGACTGTGGTCCATTGGTGTGCCCATAACCTTCGGTCTAACACACACAATGTGACTGTGTTCAGTTGGTTTGCCAGTAACCTGGAGGGTAACACACACAGACACGGTGACTGTGTTCAGTGGGTTTGTCCATAACCCTCACGCTATAACACACACGCACGCACGCATGCATACACACACTTACACTGTGTTCATCTTTTTTCTCCATAACCCTGAGGCCATAACCACTCAAGAGCTGCCACTAATGTTCAGCACATTCTGTAGCTGTGTTGAGTGCTGTAGTTTCCCTTTTTTCAGCCCATGATGTCTTGCCGCTTTCATTAGTGCTAGCTTTGTGCTAAGTGTCTCTTCAGCTGTGGCTGCCCACTAGGCTATAGAAAGCGAAAGAAGGTCTGAGCTCTTAGTCTTAAGGGTTCATTCAAGGTGTTTACACCAAGCGTGCAACACTCGTCTCTCTATAACAACGGTGTCCTGCGTTTCCTTATCATGTGCCAAGTGATAATGGTATAGCAACTTTGTCCTTCCATCATAAATACTTTCTCTGGTAGTGGAAGTTGAGATCACTGCTTGGGGGTAGGAGAAAGGAAGCAGACACTTTTAGGTGCCTTGAACAGAAGGGGGACACACACACACGCGTTCACTGAAGTGTCTTCACAGTGCCTCAGTCCCAGCTGTAAAATGGCTGGTAATTAGACAACTACGAATAGTGACAAACAGCAGCCATAATCGCGTACCTCATAATGCCGTTTTGGCCGTCATTTAACTTCATTAAAGAGGAGTAAAAATGTATTTTTTTTCAGTGGAGCTTAAAGGAACGGGCATGGGGAGCTGCAGACAGGTGTGGGTTTTATATTCCTTTATTTTAACCTAGTTGATCATGTCCACTTCATAACCTACACAAAAAACGCAGGTGAAGTGACAGTGTGTCCTCGGTTACGCTGGTGTGGCCGTCTCCAGAAGGAGGCTTGGCATGACATTGCAGCCCCCCCTCCCACAACCCAAGCTTGTCAGTGCCGAGAAGCAGAAAGGAATGATGACAGCAACGTTAGTCTAATGCTAGTTGAACGCCAGTTTGCTAGTTCAAGATCACTATGCACATAGGACAGGCCTTGTTGTTTAGTTCCGATTTGGAGCCAGAATACGCAACACCACATCAGCCTAGGGGACGAACGTTTGAAGATGCTGTGATGTGCAGTTCATTTGGTCAGTTCCAACATCCATATGGGAGACTGAGGCAGGGCGGTGGTAGAGGAAGCGTGGTCATGTGACAGCTTACTAGCTAATTGCCATTAGTGTTACGTTACACTAATGAGCTAATGGAAATGCTGCTGTAATGATTGTTTTGTAAATATTTAAATCCATAAGAATCGGTCAACGGGCCAGTAACAATTTGTCAAGGCTACATCCGGCCTGCAAGCTGCCAGTTGAAAAGCCCAGACGTAGTGCAAACTGTCTTCGTTTTTTAAGATTTAAAATTAAGATTTTTTGTTTTGTCTATCTTGCACCTCCATAGCTGCTGATGCTCAGATTGACACCTCTAACCCTCAGCTGTTTTATGTGTGTGTCACATTATGATAAACATGTGTGTGTTAGGAATGCCATTCAAATCATCACTGGCAGTTCAGAAAACAGCACCATCGCTTCTCATGTATTTGTTTATCATCAGTTTGGCCTGTTGAACGATATAACTTTCCATAGATCACCATAAGCTTGAACATCGTTCCTCTGTTACTGAGGGTGAGAACCGTTGCAGAACGTTTCTCACCACGTTTCCCAGTAGCTCTGCAGCTAACATCAGAAACGTGACGTAGTGCATTGGGAACTCTTCCTACAAATGGCAGATCGCAGGAAATGATGCAGTAGTCCATTATGTTCTCTTTTAGCCCAGAGCACCCTTTAATACACAACTCAGTGTGTTCAGTGTTTGTATTTCCTATGTTTAACAGCCAGAAGTGAGACAGAAAGGGAAAAGTATTTTGAGGCATGTATTGTATGTTTTTTTTACTACTAGGTGTAGCCTTTGAAGATTGTGTTTTTTTTCTTGCTATACAATGGAATTCTTTTAAATGATCTTTAAAACAACAATAATAAAAAAGCAAATGCACCCAATACAAAAGTGACCTCTTGGTATATGAGTAATGTTGCTTAGCAGCATCTTTGTTGAATGAGTGCGGAATTCAGGTGACGTTTACCAAAATTAACAATGTTTGGAGGAGCAGAGAGAGAGAGACTTCGGCGATTGGGGTAGAGGCAGGCGGCGGTGAAAAGGCAGCGAGAGGTACAGGCGTCTCCGCACAGAGGCCTCCCTGTTGTTTCTTCTGCCTCCATACATGCTGTGACGTTTCTCTTTAATCCACGAGCAGCTTTGTGCGTTTCCCGCTCTTTTTCGCGACGGGCAGCTGAACACTGTTTGTTCAGGAACTGGCGTTTCTAGGGGTGCGCTGAGCAAATGCTCATAATGACGGATCTGTTTATTCCCCTGTGTGTTTTTTTAAGATCTCCTGCTTTGTAAGAATGCATTTTCTAGAAATAAAAATGCCGTCTTGGTGTTAAAATCGCATTGACTGATAATGTCATTTTTGGTACAGAGAGCCTAATTTACTCCGGCTCGCTGGGACTCTGCAATCAGCAGGAGCTGCACAGACATCCAACTGTCACGATTTTGTCTTTTCAGCTTCATTTAAGTTTGCAAACTTCTTTGGTGAATAGCCACATTTAGTTTAAAATGACGTTGGCCTCACAAGACTTTCCCCATGTTGTTAAAATGGAGTTGGTAACTATGACGACGGGACCAGCTCACGCTGTCCCCCCCCCGCCCCAACAGATGGACCATGACCCCCGAAACCCTGCCTACATCGCAACGCAGGGACCACTACCTTCCACTGTTGCAGACTTCTGGCAGGTAACACTCGTCCATGCCTCTACACTGCCAACCTTTTTCGAACTCGGTGCCCATATGGTCGCAGGAAAGCTTCCAGCGACAGACCGACCATAACGCTGGAGAAGCAAGGCACAGCTGTGCGCGACATTTCAAGTGTATTGCACTATAGCATTTCGTTAATATGATGCATTATTGCATGGTGTGTGGTGCATATGTAATGCTTTTTTTAAAGCTCATAAGAATACTTTGTGAATTCATTAATTTAGACAAGAAAATATGTTATAAATTATTACCAAAATATTGTGGACAACATTGGGAATAGTAACCATTTTAAGATATAATTACCAAAAAGTGATAGACTTATAAATGAAATTTATCACACACCCCATTTGTTATTTTGTGCTCCAACTGTCTCCATATTAATTAAATTCAATTCCGTTCAATTCAGTTTATTTTAATATAGCGCCTTTCACAACAATGTGCCTCGAAGAGCTTATTAATTTTCCTGGATCTTTTTTTTCTCCTAATAAAAAATGTTCACTATTTCATGTCAAGTAACACACTTACCAGTAGCTGCTGTGTTTTCCCCAGGAGACAGAAGTGGCCATTGGGTTTATGTCCAAGTCTCTCCAGTTTTAATGTTCCAATAAAATCGGTGTTTGTCTCGTATCTTGGTAATGACCTATGAAGCCTTAGAGAAACCAAAGGCTGTATAAAATAATAACGATATCAAGTCATCTATAGACTGGTAGAGAGGACAGGAGACCAGAAGTGACCGTATGTAACATGCTTGACTTCAACACAGAAAATCTCAACACCAAGTGGTGAACCCCCATATTTTCCTCATTTAAAACATGGTATAGGACTATAGCCTCGATAAATATCACGTTGTTTTCTTCTTTCTGAAACACGAGGGAGTTTTTTTTTTTTTGAAACACGAGGGAGACATTTAGCAGGTTTCTCAGTTGACACAACGAGGCTAAATTTTGATTCCTCAACAGCTCTGGCCGTACTGTGGAACCCAAGAGTGAGGGATGTTAGCTGGTGCTAAGTGGGTCGGTCGCCTTTGATTTCATGGTGATTATGGAATCTTGGGAAGCTGGCAGAGATGAGGGGGGGCCTCAGTGAAGGCACATGCGAGGCCCCCCTGATCACGAATCGTCCCTGTTCTCCTCAGATGGTGTGGGAAAACGGATGCGTGGTAATTGTCATGCTGACACCCCTGACGGAAAATGGAGCCAAGCAGTGTTACCATTACTGGCCCGACGAGGGGTCTAACCTCTACCATATTTATGAGGTACTGCATGACACAAGGGTGGGGACTTGTGGGGGCCTACAGGTTTCATTTGGTGTCAGCCGTGGGGTCTATGGTTTTATTGTTTTATTGCTTTAGAAAAATATGATATAGCTTTTTTATGTTTCCTGTGAATGTGTTCACTTTTTTAACTTTTTTTTTTTTTTTTTACCAATGAATCATTTAACACATCGCTATTAGACGAGACTTAGCACTGTTTCAGATTTTTTGTGAGCTGTCTGAACCCCCCTTGATTAATGAGAGACATTCATTCATTATGCAGAGTTCATTATAAGAGTTAATGAACAGAATTCTCCTCCTGAGAGTTCCTCTTCCTCCTCTGCACCGAAAGGTGAACCTCGTGTCTGAGCACATTTGGTGCGAAGACTTCCTCGTGCGGAGCTTCTACCTAAAGAACATGCAGACAAACGAGACCCGCACCGTCACACAGTTCCACTTCCTCACCTGGCTGAACCAGAATGTTCCGGAGTCAAGTAGAACCCTTCTGGATTTCCGCAGGTATGGCGCTTTGGAGTGGGACTGGGACCGAGAGTGGGGGGGGGGCATCGCTTCTCAGTATGGCCCTCTTGCTCCAGCTTGCTTGTGTTCAGCTGTGCACTGACTTAATAAAAGCCTGTTGGTTCTCCTTCTTACCTTCTCTTCCTTTACTCACTCCTTGAAATTAAAAGCGTGGTTTTAATGTGGTAACTGGGTTTTGAAGTTCCTTTAATGGCTGTCCTCATAACATTCTCACACTCCTCTACACATTAGTCACTGTTGCACGACGCAGGACAAACCCGAATCTGAAACGATACTGCTGATTACCAAAGGATTTTGCGGTTTTGTCAACAGACAGCCAAGTGCTTGTCTGAAAGGTCAGAGGTCCTCCAAATGAGGAGGTCCTTCCCGTGCAGATAATGGGAGGATGGGTGTGGCGCAGTCTGCTGAAACAAAACATCTTGAATAGGTTTTTAAAATGTCATTAAAAAATCACAGCTGCACAACTAGTGGTAGCAGGTTGCTGATCAGCGCTGTGATTGTAACCGCGGTAACTGAAGCAGACTTTTTGTGGGCGGTTCCAGTATAAGAGCAGATGGAGAGATCCTTTTCCATCTTTCTTCTCCCCAATGGTGCATGGAGTGCGCACACACACACACACACACACACACACACACACACACACACAGAGGCACTAGCCTTTTTTGGCCTCAGAATGCTCCACTTCTTGCACTGTGAGAAAATAGGCTGTTTTGCGCAAATACAGTTTCGTTACACTTATGTAATTTAATGCACCCCCACCCAAATACACCACCCCATTTAAAGTGGTTTGAAACCAGACAAGATTCTACTCCGCACATTGTTATACCTAATTAAATATTTTCATAAGCCTACGGGGAACAAATTTGCACTTTAAAGAAAGATCACAAAGCTAAAACATAATTAAAGAACATGCGCAAGCTTTTACAAATATAAATTGCTCCCTGATTTTTCACTGCACATCAGTATTTCCTAACACAACTCACATCCAAATGGCCATTTTTATTTGTATCTTATATATATATATTTTTTTTGCCGGCTAATTAGCGGTTGCCAGTGTCATTTTTGTGATGTTGCAGCTAGTAATATGAGCCCAGTTGCATAGTCACAAAAGT
>JABJVR010000065.1:4083051-4105277 GCA_025773905.1 Chitala chitala
TGATATATATATATATATATATATATATATATATATATATTTAATATTTTAACATGATTACAGTATGATTTTCAATCATTTATAAATGTAAATACAGTATTTGAGGAAATACAAACTGATAATTAAATGCAGATGCTTTATATTAACATTAACACCAAACCTTATGCTGAAACATTGTGATTTGTTGCCTAATAAGATGGGGGAAAAAGCATAATGTCATGTATTTATACAGTTTTATAATGGATTTACTTATATATATTTTTATATATAACACACACACACACACATATATATTTGTATTTGGGCAATAAATTCTCTTTTTTTCGACGGTTTCTTAAAGCCGCACTCTTGTCGACGTGTAGTGCGAGTGGGCGTAGTGTAATTAGCGCCCAGAGCCATAGACAGTACAGACGGTGGCCTGATCTTAAGCAAGGTGTGTCAGGCTACATGTTCAATTATGCAAAGACATTTCAACACCAAAGGCTCGATACAGCCTCGTCATCATTTCTCTTCGTTTGAGTCCACAGCTAATTTATTTCAGCTAATGAACACGCAAACTTCAAATAGCCTAATTTTATACCTCCGTTTCAAACGCCATAGTGTCACATTGGCCCATGGTTTAAAAGTTGAAAAAGAAGGGAAAAAAAAAGGAAATGATGGTAAGTGGTCTTATGCACATAATAAACTCCTGTAAAGTTAGCCAGGATTCCGTTAGGGGTGAATTCTTCTAGATCCTGAAATCTCATCAGGGCATGTTTAAGATACAATTCTGATGGCGCCATTCTTTCTTTCTTTCTTTTTTTTCCCCCTTTCTTTCCTTCTTGCAGAAAGGTTAACAAGTGCTACAGGGGTCGGTCTTGTCCAATAATTGTCCACTGCAGGCAAGTATAAACAATAAAAGTGTATTTGCTGATGAAGGGACATTCTGTCACATTTGATTGCTTTTATTAGCTAACAAGTAAAGGAGTGTGTAATAAGAACGCCCCCCCGTCTCCCAGGAAAGGTGTTTACTACTAGATGTTTTCATCTCGTGTTGTCACGACCATGTCTTAGTGTAAATAGCATTTGAATGAGGCAGCTGATGCCGTCGTGTGCAGACTTGCTAACAGGTCACTGCTCCCGTTACAGCGATGGAGCTGGGAGAACTGGAACCTACATCCTCATCGACATGGTCCTCAACAAGATGGCCAAAGGTGGGAGTCAACAGCCTTCTCCTGCGGCTTTTACGCTCTCGCAGACACGTCGCCGTGGCAACGGCACAGCCCCCACTTTCAGGGGAGCGGCACCTTGCGATGCATTAATGAACGAGCAAAGACTTTCCTGAATGCTGAAGGGTTACAAAAACCAAGGTGGAAAAAAGAACGTAGACGTATCAGTGGGCATTGTAAGAATTCTCAAACGAAACCGTTGCCCTGGAGACGTGTGATATGGAGATAGATCTAGGCTTTGTTTGTCTGTTGTTCTGACATTCGTAAAGACAAGCTTTGAATTCCATTTGGATCCCCTATACACATATTTCACAATGGGCAACGTTATCATTCCGTTTGTTTTAACGTTGTCGTTGTACGCTTGCTACAGTAACTCAGTAGTTGTTGCTGTATTACAGTATTGCTGTTGTCCTTGCATATTTATAAACGGTTCCACTTGCCCATCTTCACATGTATGCAGTGCTGTTTTTCAGGCTAACATAACTTGTAGCATCGCATTATGTTCCAGCCATGGGCTTAGTGTTGCATATTATAGAATAACTGTCCTCCCCGTGTTCCTTGCAAGCCCCCCTGTCAGGACAACCCACCCTTTTATTTGTTCTGAGCCCCACCCAATCCCTGTAAAATCTTCTGACCACTGCTGCGTCCTTTACCTTAATGACAGATCAAAGGGCTTGATAGCCATTACCCCCCTCCACTAACCCCACTGCCACCACCAGTGCTGCTGGGGCCATTCCCAGGCTGTGTGAGGCGTCCGGCGCTGAGGCCTCGGGGGTCAGGGGGTGGTTCCGACGGGAATCCTGGCCCAGCCTGTTAGGCCCGGCTTCTCCTTTGTATGAGCCTGAGAAGAGGGAGGCCCGGGTTGGAGCTGCAGCACTCCTCAGCGGGATCAAAGAGCCCTGCGGCCGACTCAGCCCGGCTCAAAACGCTCTCCCTCTTTTCTACCGGGATGAATTGTAAATCGCCCAAGAATGCTATTTTCCACCTCCCCTGACACCCCCCAAAAGCCCCTTTTTGTGCTTTCCCCTCCAACTTGAGAGGCCGACACACCAGTGTGAGGGTAGTTTGAGAGGGACGACTGTACACCCCTCTTTCAAAACCCCTTTCAGGGCTCAGTCTTTCTCCTGCTTGAACGGACTTTTGTGTGTGTGTGTGTGTGTGTGTGTGATTCTGTGTGTGTGAGTGAATTCAAAGTCATTATACTGTGTTTTTTTTTCCCGGAGCTTGCTGATTAGAATCTTCATAATAGTATGGTTGTTAAGTTGTTCAAACTGAAGGCAGAAAGATTTTTCCCCTGCTGATAAAGCCCAGTTTTTTTTTTTTTTTTAGAATTCATCGCCTGCATTGTATCGCCCAAAATGATGTTCACGTAACTGCATAATGGGCCCGTCCCTGCTAAGAATCGACTGGAACACAATGCATGGCTGGGAACTTGCTTTCAAGTGAGACAATGACACGAAAGGGCTGCTTGTTTAAAAAAAAATCATTTCCGTGTTTGTGTGGAAAAAGCAAGTTCTTTCCAATGAAAATCAATAGAAAAAAAGGCTTAATACGGGCTTGGAACAAACTAAGAGGTTTGAAATCCTTAAAAATCCGTGTTAGCCTCTTTTTTTTTGAGTGGAGATCTTTATTTGCCCCCTTTTCCATTATAGACTATAGAGGAGGGAGCTTTTAGAGGTCACTCTCTGTTTTCAGTTACATTATCAGCTCTGTCATATTAGAGCACAGCCGAACAGCAGCTAGAGCAAGAAACTTTACTTACAAAAAAGGGCTTGATTTTTTGCTCAGATGCTTCAGTGAAAACAGACATGTGAGTCTTAACAGCTTTTTGAGCTGTGTAAAAGTGTCTGGCAACGGTGCGCGTGAAGCTATCCACAGCACCGGCTTGTGTTGGGTTCTGGACCCAGGTTTTGATTGGCAGGCCCTGAAAGTGGCGCTGTCTCCTGCAGGTGCCAAAGAGATCGATATCGCTGCGACGCTGGAGCACCTGCGGGACCAGAGAGCAGGCATGGTGCAGACAAAGGTATGTCTGAGGGAAAAGGGGTGGAGCATGGGTGTGGCTGCCTTAGTGTAGAGAGTCAGAGCATATGGGATGGGAGGAGAAAAGGGTGGAGCATAGGAGTGGCTACCATGAAGTACAGAGTGGAGGCAAATTGGGTGGGAGGAAAAAGGGGTGGAGCATGGGTGTGGCTGTCAGGGAGTTGGGATGTATTTGGTGGTTATAGCAGGGTATGTTGTACAGGGGTCACCGATTTCACTGTAATGGACATTTTCAGCAGATGAAGAGGCCTGAATTCTGTTCATATCAGTTTCCTTAAGGCTTGGGACAATTGTTTGTGTTCTTTTAAGAACTGTTATTGTGTTCACATATTGAAACATGTTAACATCCACCAGTCTAAATTTCAACTTGTGCTAATAAATATGTTGTTTCGAGCCTCGAATTAGGCATTATAAGTCATGGGAATGGAGACAGTTTAATGCAATCTATCATTTGTTATGCATATTAATAGGTCTCAATGGTAGTCACATACCACCTAAGCAATAGTCTCTATTTTTATACCTGAGATATAAGTCAGTGCTGCCTTGGGTGAATGCCACTTCCAGCAAGACATGTATTATCATGCATTATCATGCGTGGTATCACCTTACACCTTTGCCCTGGCACTTGAAAATGGGCAAAGGTGCAAGCCATCTCAAAAGATAACCCATGAGATGCGTACGGTGCGAAACTCAATGGGAAAACCATAGCGATGGGCAGCAGCACACAGGTTGTGTTCCAATGGATTTATTCACAGCCGAACTTCCGTACTTGCGAATCCTCTTCAGACGTGTTTAGGTGCTAAGCGTTTAACGTCCGCTCAGGAGCAGTGAAACGATCGTAATGTCAGATATTGTGCTGTCAGTATCTGTGAAGAGTGTGATCCTGACTGACATTCTGTGCTGAAGCCTCCTGCCAATATGGCATTGGTGTTCTGCAGCACAAATTAAACTTTCTGAAGTTTGTCTCCCCCTGGTGGTTGTTTTGTAAAAGTAGCTGGAAAACATGTTGATGTGACAAGAGCTATGGAAACTGGATGGAATGGAGTGGACTTTATCCAGCCTTTTTAAAAATATCTGTAGGAATTTCAAATACCATGTCTACATAATTTGTGTCACACAAAAAATTGTATAGTTTGTACCCTGCCTTAGACACCTTGTAGCATACGGATTTGAGGACATATCCCAACCACTGTCTTACCCCCTCATTTCCACCTGTCACACACACACACACACACACACACACACACACACACATACACACACACGTGTACATGTACGCGTGCTCACACACGTACATGCTCATACACACACACACACCCACCCATTAACATAGAGGGACAGACCATCTAAGTGATTTGAATATTTCCCTCTGGCACCAGGCGGTTCTGCCTGTTCTTGACTGAGCTTTACCATGACTTTACCGTGACGGGCCCTTCTGCTGGTTTCCCTGCAGGAGCAGTTTGAGTTTGCGCTGACGGCCGTGGCAGAAGAAGTGAACGCCATCCTCAAGGCTCTTCCACAATGAGAATCTCAGTCTACAGAACCCCAGAATCCACCACCAGCTTCTCCTCCTGCCTCTGTCTTTGTGGATGTTGTAGCAGAACCGTGACCCACTCCTAACTCAGCACCTCCTTCTATCTTTGCATTCACTCCGGAGATCTCTGCTCACTGCTTCTTATGAAAATATTTAAAAAATCAAACTATTTCTGTAAAATGACAAACAATAGTCACAAGTTTAAAAAAAAAAAAAAAGGGTTTTAGATCGTGAGTGTGCAACATGAAACGGGTCTGGACATGTGTACCATGTGTAGAAATGCTGTGCTTACAGACCCACAGAATGTTGACTTTCGGTATCACTGTCTGTTTATTTCACCTGTACCTAAAAATCCTGGTGCTTGTGAGTGTGAGCCGCCTGTCAGGACAATATTGAAAAGGCAGTGTCAGAAATAGCAGTGTATGCATTGTCATGTAATATTATGGAACATTAGAGTTGTGTAGAAGTACAAAGGTGTGTGGTTTCCTCGTTTTCACATTTGTCTGAAATTGGTGATGACTAGAGAAATCTCAGTAATAAATTAAATATAAGCAATATACTGATTAATATTCAACATCTTGGCATTTTATTTGGAGCCGTATGCAGTTAAATACGGTGTGTGTTGTAACATAACGGCCCTTTCCGACGACACCTTGACAAACCAAGATGTGTGCCGACGGGCTCCCTCCAGTTAAACGTAAGCCACTGTTAGGATTGATCCAGAAGCCTCTGAGCTGGTTTGTTCTGGTCCCTTTGTTACTGTTGATGCGCCCTTCCAGCTGTAACTGTAACTCTCTTTTGTGCGTTATGTATTCCACAGGAGGTTAAGTTTGAGGTGTGTTGTCTGTTCTCACACTACACACACTTTCTGATGTGGGTCATAATAGATTTTTTTTGTTCATTAACCAGCTTTTGCATCACAGGCAGTCAAGGTACACAGGGCAGGTGTTGCTGCACTGATAGCGTTTTGCATAAATTGCTGGTTTGTGGCACCGTTTCCTGACAGAGCTGTAAACCATTGTTCAGTGGCCTTGAAAATTTTGAAAGTCAAGCGAGCACCACTGAGATCTGTTCTGGGTACAGCACGTGGCCGTCGGCACGGCAGTCAGCCGCTCTGCATGAATCGCCACGCACAGGAACAGCAAACAGTGGGAAATTTTAAACATTGTTAACATGCTGTTGTTCAGTTAAACATTTGCGAATTATTTTTCAAAAGGCCTGTTTGGCAGTTAGGAAAAATTTGAGTTTTATTTTGATTTTGCCTTATTTCATGCATGAATTGCACGTCTAGTGTACTGAGGGTTTTGTTTGAGGGTTTAGTCTTTCTTGTATAGGTGTAGTTTGGTCTGCAGAATTGCAGTAACAGTAGCTGTTTGGTACCTGTTTTACCCAGACTACTTACCTGTCATTTTACCAGCTCATTCAGTTGTTTTTGCCAATGCCATGATTTATTGCAAAAATAGAGGTTATACTATTACAGTAACTGAATCCAAAGTTTGCTGGGGTCAGCTGAAGTACAAATCTACAGAGCTAGAAAAACACATTAAAATTTAAAGAACTTGAGTCATGAATGTGTTTGAACAATGTTCATCCTCATTCAGACGGAAGAAAGATCACATTAACACATGGCTGCCACAATGTCATCCGCTGCTGTATCCACTGTACCCGAGAGTTCAAAAGACCCTCAACACGGCAAGAGACGTAATGAAGAAATTAAAGAGTGAGTTGAGAGTGATCTGAAAAGAAATGTACAACTTCTACATGCTTGTAATGCACAGCCGGAGATTTGGGGGCTGTTCGGTGTGCCGTGTGGCCCTTCAGACACACCAGTCAACAAACAAAGACGGGTGACCTGAAACTGATGCCAGGTTCTGCACAGAGCCCTGAATGCCAAGGACACCATCACACACATTTCAGCCCTTCCTTTATCTGCCATTTTCACAGCTTGAAGAAATATTTATCCAGCTCTAATCCTCTGCATTTCAGACCTGAAGGTGACATTCATTGGGGCTGTTTCCTAGCACCGTTGCTTTGCGCTACATCTTTGCCAACTCCGCATGTAGCCGTTTTCCTTCCCGTTTCATTTTCTCAGAACGCTGCCCTTCCCGCGCTCTCCATTTTCACCCGCTCCTTTGTACATAATAACCCAGATGACAGAAAAATATTTTTGTTCGATATGTGTAAACAAAAAGAGAACACTTGTGAATAAAGTTGCTTTGTCTGTGGAGCATTGTGAATGCTGAAATTGTATGCTGTCAATTTAGCATTGGTAATGCCAGCGCTTCCAACAGAAGACGCGCTTGTTTTGTTCGACAGAAGTGGATGTGATGTAACCACATTGTATATTTTGATAAATAACAGTTCATCTTTTTGTTATGGCGTTTTGGCCTCCTGGCACTGAGAGCATCCTCCTGCACTCTAAATTAAGTACCATCTAGTTGTGATGTGAGTGGCTCCTGTTGAGGAGTTGGCAGGAAAAGGTTGGGAGCAGCACTTTCAGGGTGTAGATCTTTAGTGTAACTCTAGTAGATCCTGTCCAGTGGTGAGGTGAGGAGTATTATGGTAACTCAGCTGGTGAGGTGATCTGTATTCTTGGAATAATCCGTTGTGTAGGTGTAGGAGCTTTTCCAAGCGAAAGTGCAACAATTTGAAAAAATCCATTCCCTGGGGAGATGATTCTCTACTGATGTAGCAGTTAAATATCATCTGCATATTTTACCAGGTTAAAAATATGTATGTATTAAACCTAAAAATTGCAAATTTTTAATGGATGGTTGGTTGTAGATCTTGCCAACCTCCAACAAAGTTTCCATATAGACGATCATCTAAGTGTATCTTATAAAACCCTCGGTAAACCTTTTCAGGCACTGTTCTCCTTGCACAGCATGGTAAGTTTATAGTAAAATAATTTATCATTGGAGACAGAAATTAATTTTGATTTACCAATGAATGTAAAATAGCTTCTTCTTACATGATGCTACTAGATGCTTTGGTTGATCACTCCCATTAATTCTGCATTATCCATTGTTGGATATTTTCTTAGACATTAGTTTGGCTTGGTTGCTCATTTAGATCTCAGACACTGTAATTAAACAAAAATATAAGTGCAAGAAACTGTCTTGGAAAGAAACAATTATTTAACATGCTTTAAACTGTGGTCAGAGATTGTGCTTTTGGACAGGAAAATTACAGTGCATAAAAACAAATTGTTTTGAAATTCAAGGTTGAACAAGCTAAAGTCATCTTTAATTCGCACCATGTCCAATGTGAAAGACCCTTTAAAGCAAACACTCATGACACCGGTAGCCACAGCTGAAGAAGGAGCCCCTAATTATCTGCTTGTGTGTCCTGTAAGTTCTGCCTTCACTTAAAGGCCAGGACTTGCTAACAAAAGTTAAACCTTCAGAAGATGGCTGTTGTTCTTCTAAACACAGCACTTCCGTAACTAATGTTGGATGCCTTGAAAGGATGACAGTATGACAGGAAAACTAATGTCAGCTGCTGATTACTTCAGGACCAAATTGCTGGTATGGTTTGTGTAATTGCATGCTTCAGGTCCACAAACTTCAGAAAGTCTCCAAAACAACCTAAGATAAAATATTTTCATTTATTTTGATGAGTAAATTAACAAAGTAACACTACACGTGACCAATATGTATTTAAGTATATTGATCTGTATTAATTTATGCTTTTGCGGTTCTCTTTTAGTGCAGGAAATTTGACTCCTGGATGATCTTTTACATCAATAGCTGCTTGCAAGGTAAGGCAGCCATGCAAAGGACAGATCATTTAAGACTTTTAATTTGTTGCTGGATCAGGAAACAAGAAGAGAGTTAGAGAGTGAACAGACACGGGGTAATAAAAGGTGCGGGGAGATGGGATGACATTTTGGGTGTGGCTTTTGAATGTGAGCAGAATGGATCCCAGCTGAAAAGCGTGTTACCTCTCCCAAAAAAGACAAACATCACTCGTGTTCTCGGTTCACAACACCTGCGAACTTCACCAGGTGGCGTTTCAGCAACACTGATTCCGGAAGTATGCAAGGCTGTGGTACATATCCGAGGAACGTCACACGCTGTTGTCTGTCCCATTGTGAAATTTAGATCACAGATTCTATCCAGCTTTGTGAGAACATCAACATTCTGTACACTGAAAACCTGATTTTCAAAAACTCCTATGAAGTCTTCTAACACAAATGAATTTATTTTTAAGACAGCTTGGAAATCCAGCTGCCTGGTGAGATTTGGGGTACAGCATTATTAATGAAAAGTTTCACATGATAACATACAGAACATGCTTTCTTATGTACTTGCCATTGTGGAGGTCCTTTCATTGGCTCAATGGATAGAACATCAGGCTGGAATGCGGAAGTCTCCCGCCTCAAATCCCAGCCCAGCCAGGCGTGTCTTTGAGCAGGACACTCAGCACCAGCTCCCCAGGTACTACATGTGACTAGCAGCCCACTGTTCCCCTCAGGGGAGGGGTTAAATGCAGAGAAGCCATTTCCCTCTGGGATTAATAAAGTACAATTAAAAAAATAAATATAAAATGCCAGATCCTGCAGTAATGAGAGTGGAGGTATCACTGTATTCCTTATCAAATCTTCACAGTGTCACACACCAGTTTCAAAATCTGTGTCAGTGAAACCGTCACTATACAGTCCTCGTTGGAGACTCAGTCACAATGTCATCACCCTTTTCTTACACCTTCTCCTAAAAAAGGCGTCCCACCCGATGCTTTTCATCACCATCTCCCTTTACATGACAAGAACAACCTCTGTATTGTTCCCTGTCACTCCTTGTATGTGAGTATACCCACAAGCCACCACATCACCCTACACTGGGGATTTTAACCGTCTGTATCCAAAAACTGCTTCTTTCTTCTCGTGGTAAACAATCCACCATATTGTGTATACATACTGTGAATAGGGAGCAATCGCAGAAGATCAAAGGGAACGGATACATTTGAAAACAAAGAATTAATAAATATATTAAATTTGAACTCTGCTTGGGAAATGATGTAAAGGTCACAGTTCGAAAGTATAGACTTTAAAACGTGTCTGGAAAACCACACCAGGAAAGAGGTGTAAGTGACGTAACAGGTGCATGTTCAGATGTACTAACTGAATACACTTTGTGTAGATAAAGCACACAGGTTATATTACTTCACATTTATTGGCGTTTAACAGTGAGGAGATTCGTGCCATGTCTGCCATAAAGTGTTGAATGAACACTTGTGTATATTTTGAACCTGCAATCTTAGGATTTGCCACAATTTAAAAGTTTATGTGTTGTACAATGAACACGTACAATGGACAATGCATATACTAAAATTTGCTCAGTAACGTAATAAAAAGTATTTGTAAGTAATTAAATAGCAACTTTGCCATTATATATATATATATATATATATATTCTTGCCAACCCTATTAACAACTTTGGAATGTGTACGCTTTAAAAAAAAAACAACATACAGCCTAACTAAAACCTGTTTTCAAAATCCATTCAAACCATGGACATGGTTTTAAATTATTAATGTAAAATTTGGTTACCTTGCCTATACGTTCAAATGTATTCAGACCTTTTCCATTCGGTCTTCAGATGCGTGCATCGTTAGACCAATCAAACACAAACAGTCATTATAAAATTAGTTACCTGAGGAAGACTGGCTTAGCACTGCCTGGGGATGCTGTTGCAACTTTTTCCATGTTACATCTTTTTGCAGTCACACAGAAACATAGATAATATATGAAATGTATTAAGCACTTCTTTTAATGGTTTCAGAAACACTCAGTGTGTGTACAAAAACATCAAGCTGAATTTTGGAAATATAACTTGAAAACGACTCATGTTATTTTTCTTTGAATTTTTTACGTATGTAACAGCTGTAGAATTACTGTCACTCAGTTAACATCATAAAAGTCTTTACAGTCCCATCCTACAGGATGTGTATATAAGGTATGCATCATTGTTAATACGTTACAGCGAGCATTTTCATTATGAAAGGGAAAGGGTACTCTGGCACTCTTTAACTATTTCACAATTAGTGCTTGCAGCATATCCTTCCTTTTTTTAAGATATCTAAAAATAATTCCAGGGGTCAGGGAACACATTTCTGAATTCCCTTCCCCCAGCTTTCCAGGAACAAATAATAGATACTGACCCTTGACCTTTCCTTTGCATGCGAATCAACATCAGTATTCCGGAGGTGCAGCTGTGGCAACTGGGACAACGCAAACGCCGGCTCCCAATTTAAAACTGCCGACTTTTTAATGAACCCAGAAGAAGAGGCTTGGGTGAGGGGTGGAGAAGACTGCAGGCTCATCTGCATTACAGATTAGACCTCTCTGAGAAAATCATCCATCCATAATTCATTACACGTTTCCTGCGGAACCTGGAGACGGCAGCAATCCTAGCAACAGGATCCTAGCAACTGCAACAATTCTCCCCAGCCAATCAGGGCCCTGGATGACGAATCCTGTTGGCCAATTCAAAGAAGTAAATGACAAGTAATGCAATGTGACTCCGCCCACAAGAGGCTGAACTGACAAACTGTATTGTAATGAGCTTATGTAGTCCTTCTTTAAAGAAACGTTTAAAGTACTGAGATCATATATATATATATATATATATATATATATGTGTGTGTGTGTGTATATATATAAATAATACTAGATAGAGCAATATACAAAACAATATACAACAATATACAAAATAGTTTGTGTCAGTTAAATGTATTAATGTACAATGCCATGACTAATGTACTATCTGCTGTACTGAGTGGCAGAATTACATCTTTAGCTCCAGCCTCTTTTCTGGTGCGCTGTGCAGGTGGTGACAACCTGGGTTTAACAGTGAGGAGATTCGCACCAGCTAAATGCATCTGGCTGGGATGTGGAAGTTTTCCACTTCGAATCCCATCCCAGCCATCGAATGTATCCTTGAGCAAGACACTTGGTGGTATCTCCGTGGGTGCTGAATGATAGGTGCTGTGATAGCTGCCCCCCTGACCCCCCAGGGGATGGGTCAAATGCAGAGAACCTGTTTAATTTTAACACGTATGTTTTATAACATGTATATGTACTCAATGATAATTAAAAGCTTGTACTCTATTATGATGATGATTTTCCCTAAACATTTTTTGCGTCCTCCGGATCTGGTCTGTACTGGACCATCCTTTCTGGCCCATACACACATATATGGAGGAACCACTATTCACTGGTATTTAAGTCAGTTAAGGCAGGGGTACAAGCCGCTCTGAAAAGCCGTTGACTCTGGTCCCGCTAGTTTCCCTTTGAAGTTTACTCCGTAGCTCAGTCGCTGTGACAAGCGGGTTCGGTAACCCAAAGAAGTCACCAGCGACGCTCGACTTCACAGAAAAACTTTGAGTCAGACGTGACAAATGCGTATCAGGTTAATATCACAGTTCACTTTGAGACCTGTGGACTGTGGATCCCTACGCAGGGTGAATGTTCAGGAGAACATTGGCAGAGGGCAGGAACTTACTATTACAGACATTATGTGTACACTGCAGGCTGCTCTGAAGCTAGCGTTGAAGTCACCGCCCCCTTTTTTCCCCTCACCTCATTGGCTCCTGTTTTCTTCATGTGACGACTCCACCCAATGATCAGTTTAGCTTGAGCATTAATGTAGTTTAATAAATACTGGTGACTGTAATCGTCCATACTGGCAAACAGAGCCCCAGTAATGTTGCCTCATAAGTGACTCAGAACAGTGGAAATGTGAATCCCTGATGTGCATTCAGGGCCCATACAGGCTAACGTTGGTCAACCAGGTGGCTTTGTTGGCTGACATTTTAGAATGGATGGGAAAGGAAATGCTAATTATCGTACGAGGTTAATTTCTGTGACATAAACTTGGTAGCTGAACCCACGATTGCATGAGAAGCAGCAGTTATAAAGATGTCTAACCTTCACCCTCCAAAAATGCTGTTCTGTCCACTCTCCAAAGCGCTAATCCCGTTTCTGATGGCCCACATCCTCAGTGGAGTTTCATAAAAGATGACTTATGTAATTCTATTGAACTACTGCAACTCTGTATTTTCCTCTATCAGAAACAGGCCTTACATTATAAATGTAAAAACGTCTGATAAATAGTGCAAAATTTAAATGTTTAAGTTACATTTAGAATACATAGAATATTAAATATTAAAAACATTAATACTTTACATCTTTTCTAATTTCAGGAAATTGCATATGCATTGTATCATTGTTCATATTTTAAACATTTTTCGTTCCAAATAAAAAATTCCACTACTATTTCATGCAGTGTGTGT
The DNA here is from genome assembly GCA_025773905.1 of Chitala chitala. Classification (NCBI taxonomy): domain Eukaryota; kingdom Metazoa; phylum Chordata; class Actinopteri; order Osteoglossiformes; family Notopteridae; genus Chitala; species Chitala chitala. Next base: position 4,096,129 of record JABJVR010000065.1, read on the forward strand.
GCACGCGTGTGTGTGTATAATGTTAACACGACATACAAGTTATTGAAATGACCACTCTCTCTGACTTGCATACTGGCCCTTGAGGCCTACCTGCCACTTTTCCCAGTCACTGTACTCCAGTGCTCCCAGTTTCCCACAGGTCTCTACTTGTCAGGGGGCAGTTTTTTTGCAGGTGAGGGACGGGTGGGGCACAGAACAGACCCCACCAGCAGAGGCAGACCCTCACGTCACATTGTCCTCCAGTTCTCTGGTAATGATTGGAGTTTTGGTTCTCATAACCAAGGGTACACATTTGGGTATAAACAGCAGGGACATGATGTAGGAGTCCCAAATTGTCCCTTGTGTATGTTTAAAAGGCAGCGGGTTGAGGACTTATTTGGTCGTTACCAAAGTTAAAATCTACACCCTTGGTCACAAGCATCATAAATGCAGCTACTCTCATTTTGAACCCTGACCCAGAATATGCTTCTACCTGTACTTGGCATTTACACCGAGTTTGAAAGAGCCATTCTGTGAGAGACAATCTGCTGTCTGATTTTTTGCTGCATCACAAAACCCATACAAAGCACAGCACTATCCAGCCAAACATACACATTTATGTTCTTTCCCATCTGAAGGCCTCTTGCCGACATCATATAATCTACCATTAGATTATATTGCATCAGAAATTTCAGGCCTTGTGTGGCATTACCTCTGTGCATAATCATGTACAATAACACACATTTTCTACAAAAAGTAGTGCATTGTGGGTTTTCACATCCTTTTAGTGAGTTTTTCACCAATTGATGTGTTAGATCTTAAAAAATTAACTAATACCACCACTTGTCTGCTAGACCCCATTCCAACACAACTGCTTAAAGATTCACTAAAAATTTTTGTAGGACCTTTAGTAAACCTAATGAACACCTCTCTGGCTTTAGGTGTTGTACCTGACTCATTTAAACTTGCAGTTGTTAGGCCACTGCTAAAAAAACCTAATCTGGGTCCAGAAGTAATTGATATAGACCTATTTCTATTTATGTCCCTTTTTCCCTCCAAGATTCTGGAAAAAACTGCTGCAAGTTCACTTGGAAGCTAACAGTTTATTGGATAAATTTCAGTCTGTCTTCTGACAAGGACACAGCAGAGAAACAGCCTTGACTAGGGTTGTAAATGGTGTCATTTCATCTGATGCAGGAAGCAGGACAGCTCTTGTTCTTTTAGATCTTAGTGTTGCTTTGATACTGTTGACTCTATTTTGATAAACTGACTTCAAACTGTCATGGGCCTTCGTGGAACTGTTCTTAGGTGGTTTACTTCTTATCTCACAAACCGTTACTATTATGTTCAAATGTCGAACAATAGTACATCCTCACCCATGTCGCCACTTAGATATGGAGTGCCACAGGTATCTGTGCTTGGCCCAGTACTCTTCTGCCTTTACATGCTACCTTTAGGTAATATTATACCCAAGTATAATATCAACTATCATACCTATGGTGATGATAATTATACCTTGCAGTTAAACCTAATGATGCATCAGCTAACACCTTAGTTAAATGTCTCAAAGACACTGAAATGTGGATGAGCGCAAACTGCTTATTACTAAATACAGATAAAACTGAGATGATCTTGGTTGGGGGTAATGATCTTGCTAGGAGTGCTTTCAGTTCAGCCCTCAATGCTGCTGACCTCTGTTTCTCTCTTAGCGACTCAGTGAGTAATTTAGGCATCATTTTAGATTCAAAACTCTCCTTTGGCTCTCATGTTAATGCAGTTTCACAGGTGTGCTTCCTGCAGCTGAGAAATATTGCTAGGCTGCGCCGTTTTCTTACTGCAGAGAATACTGAGAAAATTGTGCATGCTTTTGTTTATAGTCTGTTAGACTACTGTAATGCTTTACTCTGTAGAAGTACAAACCATGCACTAAACACTTTACAGCCCATCCAAAACACAGCAGCTAGAATTATCACTAGAAGCAGAAAATATGACCATATAAGTCCTATACTGTCATCACTCCACTGGCTCCCTGTTAGGAACAAACTGATTTCAAAGTTTTGTTAACATAAGACAGTGAAAGACAAAGCACTTGTGTATCCAGTGGAGATGATTAATTTTATTTAGCCTTCCCACGAGTCTCCATAGCTCACTGTAATTACTTCTGCTGGTGCTGCTGTACATGCCAATATAACTGTGACATTTTGCTATGGGGCTGCTAGTGTTCATATTATTTACTAACCCGTCTGAAATATTTCTTTGTGCATGTGTGTACCCGGTGTCCACCTGGGCACCATCTGAGCGGGATGCCTTCTTAGAGCTGCTGACTCCTAGTGTACCCCCCTGGATGAAGCTTTGCCCATAGGGACACCACAAGCCTGTTGAGACTTACTTCAACACCTGGAACAAAGGAGGATTATATAGTGCTATTTACAGTCATAAGCTCAATCATAACTTGATTATTTTGTAATGTTAGCATGCCCAGGAGGGGCTGGGCAGCTTGTCAACCCTGGGCCCCCAGAGGTTTTTTTCCTCCACACTGTGGACATTTTACTTCCTCTCCTCAGCTGTTGTCTGGCTTCATTTGTATTTATTTGCATCTCTAACTCCAATCATTCACTTGCTGTTACTTCTGTAACATTTGCAATTAGTAAAGCGCTTCGAGGCACCTCGTTGTAAAAGGCGCTATATAAAAATAAACTGAATTCAATTGGAAAGCCTTCCTAATTAGCTGCACCTACAGGTGGGGTCTGCAAATGCAACATATGAACACCTCAAAAAAACAGGGTCTTTGAAAAGAGTGCGTTAGATATTTCTGCTTATAGTCATTTATTCAACAGGAAAAAAAAAACTCATTTTAAAAGTGAGCGGTGACAGCGGCTCAGAGGATAGTGCTGCTAAGTGTGCGTGTGTGTGCAGGTCTGCAGTATCATCTCTTCTGTCTTTATCTCTTTACTCCACTAGAGCAAAGACAGCTGAATTAGGAACACTAAACTGCTCCTTGGGTATATATATATCCATGTATATTTGTTGCGCACACGCACACTTTGTTACATGGGGTAGGCTGCAGACCCCAAGTTCCACTAAATGATTTGAAAATGAATGAATACAGAATCTGAAATTACCAGCAAATGCAATGAAAGGGAGAGCAGGTATTGGGAGGTAAATCGAGACTGGAGACCTTAATGGAGAGACTGACTCCATCTGTGCAGTCAAGCAAGTGCTGGGGCGAAATGGAGAGCCAGGTCTTCAGTCTTAAGACAGAAGGGAAAACGATGCTGCTGCAGGGTGAGTTTGTTACATACTTTATAATCACCATCAAAACTACTTTTAGCAAACCGATCCAGCTGAACGTGCTTTCGCAGCATACGTGGTCCATCACCATAACGGATCGTATTATTCGCCATGAGACACCATCTAAATTGGAACCCTATTAAAGGCAGTGCAAACGAGCTAGCAGACATGTATAGTTAATTAGATAATTATCCACTTATAGACCTGCTTTTCTTTACCCTTGTACCAGGTATCGATCCCAGCCTTGTTACGGACAGTTAAAGTGACGGATCGCATCTCGTTTTTCAGCCTAATGCTGGTGTGAAACTGCCAGCGACGCCTGTGATCGTGGTAACGAGTCCAGCGACGAGCGGCGGACAGTGTGCGCGTAATTGGGGTGACGCCACTGTCACGAACAGCAGAGCGGCACGCCGCCAATCGGAGCATCCGCGCTTGCGTTCAGAAACGAAATCCTGGTAGAGTAACTTGTTAAAACCGCCACCTGTGGTTTTCTGTAAAACACACGCTCTTTTTTGTCAAACTGCAGGGGGCAAGTTGAAAAAGCCGACACTCGGACATGACTCTTGCCCAGTATACAGTGGGTTTAACAAAGCCTCAACACGCACTCACGTTACTTTTTTTAAGATCTGGTAAGGTGTCCCACTATCACCCGACCCCCAGACCCTCACACTGAACCAACGTCAACACAACGGGCTGTTTCATGGAGTCTCAGGAACAGATCAAACACACGCTGGAACTTGGGTCACTGTGCATTAAACATGTCACACACACACACACATCTATTTATTTAATTTGTTTGCTTTCCTGTTCATTAGTGAGGAAACTCAAACTGCTGTACAGAATCCTCATCTGACTGGTTTATAAAAGATTCACGCGGTACATAGAAGAACGATAAATCGTATATTGGGGAAAGCGGCTCTTATATTAGACCCATATTTTAAAATTACATCCAGGCCCAGTCATCCGTTATTGAGACTCGGTTCCGGTCCGGTTAGCCAGCCGAGGCTGTTTTATCTCTGCAGTCTCTTCTCCTAACCTCGGCTTCTTCCTCTTGGTGTTACGGTGCCCTGACGGAGGAAAAACAAAAAGTCACAGAACACAATAGCAAAAGCTTGATGTGCTAATCGAGTACCGTTAATCCAAAGCGAAGCACAGTTCCCCTCGGCTTTCTGTAACACGCACACCTGGTTTGGTGCAGATTATTACAACATCTTAAGAGCCCTTCTGAAAACGCATAAGGCCATTAGTCTGTACTATAGCTGCCTATTGTCGAAGTGCAGTTCTTTAAATCATGCAAAGAAAAAACGCTGTCAAATGATCTTGGATTCACACCTGTAATACAGAAGACTGACTCCATTTTCTCCTGCAGTCTTAAACTTGGGAGCAGCTGCCTGTGCTGCTAATAAACGTTTAGCATTAGTACGTCGCTTTGTACTGCTTAGCGCGCCTTGGGTGGCGGCGTGGCAGGTTCGGCGTGCTAATGCCTCTTCAGCGTGAAAACACTCACAGGAAGGTGCTGCTCATTTTGAAAAAACACACAAACTAAATGCACCAAACTCCCCCTCCTCCCGTACTTGCACCGTATCAAGTACTCATCAAAGCCTTCCCTGCACCTGCTGCGTTTCTACCCAACATCTGCACCTGTAATTAGCTCTGAGCCCATGTAACAGCCACAAGAAAGAATAAACAGAGGCTCTAAAGACTCTGTGTTATGGAGGGCTTGAGGGTGAGGGTGTTGTACACTCCCCATGTTTTAGCTGTATAGAAAATGCCAGGATGATGGCTTATCAAACATAGAACCCACAGTGGTCCTTTTGGCTCACTCACTGGGAGGCGGTGTCCTTGCCAACCGTCAAAAAGCTCCGCCCACATGTTTTTTGTAGAAGTTCATCTTCTAAAGGAGGGTTACCTGCAGACTGTTCCGGGCCTAGGGTTTTATGCTCTTTCTCCCTGTCCTCCTTCCAGCGGCCCTGGTCAGAGGCTCCTGAGCACTGTGGGGACAGGCCCACGCTATGGGATGGCTTCTGCCCACTGGGCCCCTGTTTCTCTTTATCCAGAAGCACCCGATTGGCCACACCTGCACCACGACAACAGCGGTGGATAAGACAATTCAGGGCAAAAAACCCTATAAAAAATATATAATAAATGTTACACATTATCCTTGGAAAGGATATAATGGAAGGGTGATTTGATGTGTGTTTGTAGTTATTTGGTTACTAAACCTAAAATTTAGTCTAATAAATAAGACACCTAAGTATTTTTAAATATATTTTAAGACATACAGAAACTGAACTATTTACTACAGTGCGGAGCATTTCTTTTATAGAAGAAAAGAACATAAGTTGAAAACCCTACCTTTAGTTGAAAAGTAAGATCCAGATAACATGTATGTAAAATAAAGACAGCGCAAAAGCAGACGGTTAGTATAGCAGAGCAGCGTAATAAAGCATCGGGATTTTCCCTTTGGAGAAAAGCTGTAACGTTTATACAATAAAAAAAATCAATATATTCTAAACATTTTATGTTTGTTGTTCAGTAACCAGCTGTCCTGCCATATTGTATTCGATTCTATAAATAATTTTGTACCTTGGGCTGCCCTTGATTTAGGGTCTCGAGGGACCCGCGAGCGAGAAGCCTTTATTCCGCGCACAGCCCCTGAAAGACGCTGAATTCTAAATGAAGTCGCCGACCGCCGCCGGTCCCCGAAGGCGTTCACACCCTCTCGTAAACCGCCCCGCTCCTTTCACGGCCCCGTCTTCAATATTCCATTCACAATTCTCGCGGCACGCACTTTATTGTGATTAATCATGTAAATAAAAATGGGATTTCTTTATTCTTTTCGCTCGGTAATTTACATTTATATTGAATTAGCAGCGAAGGAGAGAATAAAGCAGCGGTGATTATATGCCGAGATTAGCGGCAGATCTCTCTGCCATTGTGCCGGGTAATTAAAGTGGGAGTTAAGAGACAAGAGTTGCCCCCCTCCCAGCCCCCGGCCTGACTCGTGCCATTCAGAAAGGTGTCTGCCACCTTTCGCTGCACCTGTAAATATTTAGCAGTCGTGTATTTTTAATTGCCCTACTAATTGGTCAACAAACAGAAAGACCCCAGATGTAGAATCGGTGCTGCCCAGTTACTTTATGGCCAATGGCCTTCGGCTGGAAATAACCCGTTTAAAATAAGCCAACGTGAAAGGCCTGCAAAAAGTAGTCTGAAATAATTGTGAAGATATTCTCATTTTTAAGGGGTGGCACAGTGAATAGCACTGTAGCATCACACCTAGAGCTCAGAGTTCAAGTCTAGCTCCTGGCTCTGTGTGTGTGGACTCCTGGCTCTGTGTATGTGGACTTCTAGTGGACTTCTCCCTGTCCTTGCATGGGTTTCCTCTGGGTTCTCCAGTTTCCTGCCACAGTTTCAAAGACATGCTGGTTAGATGCATTGGAAAGCCCAAACTGCCCTTGGTGTGTACTCTATACAGGGTGCCCTTGGCTGCCTAGGACAGGCTCCAGGCCACTCCTAACCCTGGACAAAACAAGCTGCTCGGTAATGGATGGTATTCTCATTTTAGACTGTGTTTCTGCAGATTTGTACAGCGTGGGGTCACAGGTCACTACAAATACAGGACATTCAGATTTTAATTTGATGCATGCTGTGGAAATTATTTTAGTACAGCAGTAGTGGGGCATATAGGTTAACAGCACTGGTCAACAGCCATACTTTAGGGAACAATGCAGAACTCACATGAGAAGTGAAGGCCAACCTTCACCCAGAGCCCAATAATCCCCCGTCTCACTACCATGATTTGCAGAGAGGAAACCTGTCAGTTCTCGATAAACCATAAAAGTGAGGTAAACTGCAACTCACAAAACCAGACAAGACCCAGACAAAATTTAAAAGCACTCCAGCATTCAACGGTTCATTTTTCCTAGTTGGATACTTAACAAGTGTAAAGGGTTATCGTAATGCAAATTCCATTATGGGTTATTAGCATTTCACATTTTGCTGTCTCCTGAAGACAAAATCAGGCATTAAACTGCTAAAAAATGGCTACAAATACAACACTGCATTACAGGGGTCGGCATTCCATATTCAGGTACAGGTAAACTTGTGTGAAACTATGTTAAATTTAACAGTACCTTCAGATACATCCGTACTCCGAGTCTGACAATATAAGACCTGAAGTTTTACGCTTCCTCTTTAGGAAGAAATAGGGCTATTTCAATAGTAATTTGTAAAAGGCCAAACTGAACCTTTGGGAAAACCAGACCACTGACCTTAGGAACACACTGGCAGAGGTGACAAGTGTAAACAGTAAACAAAGAGTTTGATCAAGGTGACAAGAAAACTATCCCTCCTCAGCATCAGACAATCAAGCAGTTTTTCTATACTGAGTGATCAACCTCAGGCCCACGATTTACATCAGTTCCTCCTAAAGGCTATGGATTTAGTATTTCTGTAGGAATCACTGGTAAGGCACATACACAGCCTTCCTGGTTATTTACAGAACGGTGATTAAAGCTCCTGCCACTTGTTTTAAGTAAACATCAGTTGTTTCAGTAAAGATAGACTTTATGCTCAGGTATTGACTATTACTCCAAGAAACAAACACGGAAATATCAGACGTTGTCATTCAGTTATTTCTGATCTTCAACAAACAAAAACTAGCCGTTCAAATATGTTAGGAGATTTTCATCCCGTCTTGCGTTTTCTTTGTAAAGGACAAGTTTAAACTAAGACGCAAGCTGCATGTGAGCAGTCTCCCTTTTGAGGATAAAACTGACTGTTATTGTAGCTCGTCTAAAATTATCTTTATTTTCCCAGGCTTTACTTCACTGGAGTTTCAGTAAATCAGGCCACATGCATCTCTTGACATAGCCAGTAACTGACCTGGCCTGAACTCTAAAACTGTGGAATACTGAGCAGACCGCTGCTGGTCAGCAGTCTGGACGATCAGAATAGCGTTTGTATTGCCTGTCAGGTTTTGCACTAATGGTCCTGTAAAATTGCATTATAATGTTCAGTGCAACACTTAGATTTGCAAAGCTGATATCGTGTTTTGCTTTTTGTATTTTTGTGTTCAGGGGTGATCGTGGGTTTTTTAAGGGTGGGATCAGAAAAGGGCTGTATTTAATATGAAGGGCCAAACCTCATGTCTTACACTGATAGGCAATTATTTTCTGAAGCACTTAGTAAGTAATGAGGGGGAGGGATCAAAGGGGCTACTTTATATTATTGCAACCATGAGTAAGCCACTATCCTCAACACTGCAAACAGTAAGCGTGGATGAAAAAAGGCGAACGAGGACAAGCATAACATTGACTCCAAGAATGAAAATAAAAATGTTCTGCTGCAGCCATCAAGAAGCCGGTCCTTGTTGCCCTCACATGGGCACCCTATGGTACCGAGTCCAGTAAAACATATGAAAAGTACCATAAGATTTACAGATGTATAAAGGCATTTACATTGCAGACATGCCCACGTCTACAAAGCAAACCACGTCATATTAGTCACTGCTGTAGAAAAGACTAATAGTGACTTTAAATAAACAATATTTTGGCATTCTAAATTAGCAAGTATTTGTTCTGAATGAACAGTAAAGAAAAAAAAAAAAAATTGAGAAATTACCTGTAAAATATGTAATACAATGAGTACTTCATTGATACGTGGTTATATCACTACATATAAAGTGCATGCTGCACTAAAGACCCCTGCTTTCACAGTGGAGAACTGAAAGACCCTTATTTCAGGCGCCTCAGTGTGGAAAGACTCCCTGCTTTGATCTCGGTCATGGATTAGAATATGCAGCATATGGTTTCTGTTTGAACAATAGATTAATAAACAATTATAATATGCTTCATTATAGATGTATATTATTCAAT
>JABJVR010000065.1:4105377-4120434 GCA_025773905.1 Chitala chitala
CCCCCCCACCCCCCCCCCCCCCCCCTCCTTCGCCCCCCCCCCCCCCCCCCCCCCCCCCCCCCCCCCCCCCCCCCGCCGCCGCGGCCCCCCCCCGAAGGATAAATTGTTTTACTCCAAAGTAAAATTTACAACTAATTTCGATATACAGACCCACTGCATTGCTGGGTTTAGAAATCCTGTAATTATGGCGTCTGGTGTGTTATCAGCAGTGGAAATATTACATTAGTTATGTGCTATGGCATCATGCCAGTATCAGTGTATTTGGTACATTGCAGGGTACACTTGTGTTCTCGGGTGTGAGGAATGGTTTGTTGCTTGACATTGTAGTAAAAGACACTGGCGTTGAGAATCCGACGTTTATTACGTTTGTCAGAATTGGAAAACTCAGAAGGGGTCTGGTTAAGGCAGGGGTGGGCAACCGTGGTCCTATAGAGCCTCAGCGGGTGCAGGTTTTGGCTTCAGCCAATTTCTGCTTTTAATTGAATCTTGATATCAGTTAATATTTTACTTTTTTGTATAATTACTGTGTCAATAATTATAATTATAATAATACTCGAGGAGCTTTATTTAAAAAAAATAATAAAAGCATTGCAAAGATTTACTGATGTTGCTTCATTTTTATTTTTTAATTTTTTTCTAACAGATATTTTATATTTTAAATAATTTCTTTTTAAAGTCACTTATTAACTTAAAATACGTAGGACATTGTAGCAAATAGGATTACAAAGAAAACATTATTATAGGTTGAAATACAGTTACCAAAATATTTTTTAAGCAAATCAAGTATTAATTTTAAGAGAAGTAAGCTAATGCACTGAACTCCTGGGGGTTTACAAAACCCCATGGCAAGAACCCCTGCGTTAAAGGGTAATGAACTGGTTTGAATGAATTAATTATCTTTATTGTCACTGTACACACTGTACAATGAAACATAGTGTGGCTTTCTCTCTGAGTTCTAAACACAGAAAGCATACATAGAAAGGAATTAATAAAGTAGAATGTAAGTAGGACAGAAGTGGAAGTATAGTATAGAAGTAGGATATAATAGCAGCAACCAGCAGTATAAATAATACCAGTGTCACAGCAGCACCAATAGAAAAAGTGTTCTTGGAGCAATAAAAACTGTTTTAGCAGCATGTAATAGTTCTTTCTGTATCTATTTAAAGTCCCTGAGGTGGGCAGTGTAGATGCTCATTGAGGGAGGGTGATAGAGGCCACAGCTCTGGGGTAAAAACAGTTTCTCTGTCTATTTGTTCTTGCTTTTATTGTCCTGAACTGTTTATCGGATGGTAGCGGTTCAGATGGGGTGACCAGGTGCATGCTGTACTTGCTAATGCTGTCTAGTTGCGGGAGCTCTGTCCCTACAATGCGCTGAGCTGCTTCTACCACTCGCTGCAGGTCTTTCCTCTCCGCAGCAGTGCAGCTGGCATACCACACTGTGGCATTATTTGTTAGGATGGATTCAACCGTGCTCCAGTAGAAGTTTAGGAGCAGTCTCTGCAGAGGTTTTGCCTGTTTCAGTTCCGTTTGTTGGGCCAGTTTTGACTAGCTGAGAGGTGTTGACAGTTCACATTGGCTGTTTTGATGTGTTGACTCCAAGAAACTTCCAGTTATCTACAACCTTCACTGTCTCTCCATCTATATATCTCTTTTGCCTTTGCAGTGTGAAGGACTAGGTCATTGTTCTTACACCACTCAGTCAGATGGTTCACCTCCAGACTGTAGGCAGCTTCATCCTCATTAGAAATCAGGCCAACAATTTTAGTGTCATCCGCAAATTTAATTATTGAATTTGATGCACAGATGGGTGTACAGTGTTGCGTGAAAAGTATGTACAGCGTGGGGCTGAGCACAGATCTGTGCAGAGTTCCTGTGTTTAGGATTAGGGTGCTCTACTGTCCCACTCTGACTTCTTGTTCTGCCTGTCATCCATCTATACCGCTTGTCCAGCTCAGGGTTGCGGGAAGCCTGGAGCCCATCCCAGGAGGCGCAGGGCGCAGGGCAGGGGACACCCAGGGCAGGGCACCAACCCACCACAGTTCTGCCTGTCAGAAAGTACATAATCCATTCACACAGGGAGGAACATTGACCTAGAGTGTTCAGTTTGCTGACCTGTTTGTAAAGGGATGACTGTGTATTTTATCAAGTTTACAGGAGAATTGCTGTATAAATGTACTATTCTATTCAGTCCTGTCTCTGGGAAAATAATAAAGTAGTAAAGTACTGCTTCTCCCATATGTTCTTCCAATATTGTTCAGTCTCCAGCCTTGGTGGGTTCCCTTTCATGTCATTACACAGCCAATGAGAGTACATTTTCAATGGCTCATTGGAGAACATCCAGTTTATCCATCTATTTTTCTGGTGTACCTCCAGGTGGGTGGCTCTTTGCTGGGCCACTCCCCCAATCACCTCACAGTTATATAGACTGTTAACTATATATATATATATATATATATATATATATATATACATACACACACATCACCACCACACATTTGAAGGGAAAACGGCACCCTTGTCACTCATCTTTATTTTAATATTTTAAAAACACAATATGGAATTTATTCTTTATTATTTTAATGGTATTTTATGGACAAATTATTGTCCTTAATATCGGAAACAAATAATGAAACAAATAATGATTAATACACAGTATAAAGTAAAAATAAAACAAATTAACCTGCAGTTTACCTTTGAAAAGAGACGTGGCTGGCGTGAGGGAGGAGAGGAGGAGGAGGATTATTGCTTGGAAGCATCTGGAGTTCTTTCTCTTGAACGACTTTCATTAACAGTACCGGTTTCACTTAATTTACACACACACACACACACATATATATGTATATATATATGTTCATATATATATATATATACATGTATATATATATATACATGTATATATATACATGTATATATATATATGTTCGTCTTTACAGTGCTGGAAATCTTCTTGTTGCAAACATTCTTTTCAAACGGATAAGAGGTTTTATGACTGTAGGTGACAGGAGCGATTAAAATCGTGTACTCGTAGCCCTGCATATGCTAAGTTTTCTGTATCCAGTATACAGTGAACGCGCATGAAAAGGTTTCCATTCGTTTCAATGGCCATTTTGTTTAGAGCCGTTGAATGGCACAGTGAAGGCACGCCCCCTGCTGTTTCACCTTTAACACTGCAGAACATCCCGTTCAATTATTATTGTTGCCTATTTGAGTTTGCCGTTGTATGTCCAATGACACCATATAAACGTTTTAATAACAGTTGTCATAAATCCTATAAAATGTCAAAGTCGTGCATTTCATGAACACGTTTTTGTCGCTCTATTTTTTCTGTCTGAAATCCATCCAACACAACGTCCTAAACCCTTCTCCCAGTACACAGACGGTGTAAAAATACGCCATAAATCATAAATCGCGCAAGTGATTAACATAGTCCAGGGTAGTTCAACTGATTTTAAATGTTAAGAAAGAATTGGGAAAACACATACTCAAAACAGTGAGAAAACGAACAGATTACAGGTCTGGATGCGCACTAAGTGGGTGATGTTTGTAGAGCAAATGTGAAACTCTTGGAACACGGGAACACAATTGCAGAAGTGCAGCATCTTTCTCGTCGATTAATCTAAGACACTGCATTTACAGTTGCGAAACACATTGATGCAAACAGAAAAGGGAATTAAAGTCAGTAACCTACGTAGCCTGTCACTCATTCATTCTTTAGTAAACTACTTGGCTCAAATTATTTTTTTTATACAAAATAATGACTGACGACGAGCTGCCCCAAGGCAGTATTATTGTAACAGAGGACAGTGTTACATGGGTAACGTTAAATTTCAAATTATCTTGTTTTTTTACTTGCGAAACGGAGAAACTATGGAAAAATAATATCCACGGCTGTAGAAGAAAATCGAATGGAATTTTCCATTCTAAAGGTGGCACTTTTAAGACAGTTACTTAATATACGCGGACTATGTTTTCTTTGATTTCGTTTTATTGGTAAAAAGGAAACATTAATTTTAAGTGAGAAAAACTCATCAAAAATGTTTTCTCCCAGACAAATGTATTACACTAATTTTTAAATTTTAAGTAGGGAGCGCTAACGTTACACATACTGTGGCATTTTTTATTTGCATCTCACAGCAAAATCTGTGAGCAAAAGATACAGAAATTTTTATACTGGGCTTCATCGAAACCGAAAAATTATTTTGACGGATTCCTCCACGGCAAAAAAGCAACCCGTACAAAAACAAAAAGAAGGAAACGCCAGTAAACAAAGTTTTCAGAATGTCGTGCATAGTTAGTGGTATTCCTCTTAAAGTATTCCCACAAGGACGACATAAAATTGACACTGCCTTTTTCCAATTTCCTCAATTAATTGTGGAATTTTAAGACTACCAGACATTTACTGTTTTCTTCTATATCAGAATGCTAGAAGTGTTCATGTTAAGGGGCCACATACACAAAGGAATGTTAACCTTTTTAAAACATGCAAAGTACTTATTTTAATACACGTGCCTCACATAATGGAGAATACTTTCCTAGTTTATTTATAAGGAATATGGGGCAGAGGTTTTTCTCCCGCTTTTAATAAGTGAGAAAGATAAGGTAGAGCTTTTATTCAATGCACAAATGGGAAATAAACTGTACATATACTGTATAAAGGACGTGGAAACAAAAAAAAAAAAAACCACATACACATATTCACAAATCCATCGTCAAGTGTTCACCTCTGGCAATAGCTGATACCAGCTCAAAACAAGAACAATTCTAGAGTCAAGCCAAATCTTCAACACTCTATGATGTTAATGTATCAAAAGATAATACTTGGAACATAAATCACATACTATGATTTTTTTCCCCCCCAACAACCCCAATGCAAAGTTGAAAATGTTTAACAGTCTGGCTTCGTCTGCGCAAGCGCTGACGTGCGTTTTTACGCCGTTCGGACCGTTCACCGCGGCCACCTTATCGCCCGTGTTCTGGTGTCATCTGGGATGGCACTGTTTGGCAGGCGAGTCTTTGGTGAACGCCCTCTGCACAGGGTTAGGGCTCTGGAGATGTTATCACAGCACCCAACCAGTCATCCTGCTTTTTCGATGGGATTCTTTAGCCCCCCCATTCCACATCTTTGTCATATTAAAAGCAGCATAGGTTTTGTTAATCATGTTCTTATTAAATACAGGTAAGGTTGAATAAAAATGGAAAGATTAAAACACAAGGGTGCGATTCAATCAACGGACTGGTTTGCAAGCTGACTGGGTGCCCCGCCCTTTCCCCCACTACCTTTTCAGGTAGTTCTTGTGTAAAATGGGCCCCCTGCCCTCTCTCCTTCACCCCCCCTGCCCCACACCCCCCCTTGCGTCTCTGAGGCGCAGCAGCGATCGCTCAGCTGAGTTCGAAACCAGCCGAGGACTCGATCGCGTAGAGGAGCTTGTTCCTCATCAGGTGACGGTCGCAGAACTCGGGCAGCTTCAGCAGGTTCATGCAGGTGCTGGCTGTGGGAAGCCGCTCCAGGTCCGTGCCCCCGTTGTGGATGCAGAATGCCGGGTACAGCTCCTGCGGCGGAGAAGCATGCAGCCGGGAAGTCAGGTCGGCGTACACAAACGCGCACGCACACACACGCCGCATCACAGACACAAGTCAGTGGCATCTTCCACCATTCACAGCTCACATCAGATATGAGTGAATAGTAAACGCACTGGGGACTGTACAGAAATCATGTCCTCCTACACTTAGGAAGCCAGTAGCAGTAGACAGTTAGAGAATATGAAGGTTCTCCCCAGATCTTTTAAATGTTAGTGTACTCCTCTGAAGCTACTGTGTATGTGATAGTTTTGATTTGAAACCAGTTAAGTACAGTACAACAACAAAATGGGATTCTCCTGAGCCAGTGCATCATGTTTCTGCTCATACAGGTTCCTTATTTGGTACCTATGCTGCCCCCTGCTGGAGCTAGAGCCCCATGGCAGTAGGGATGCTCACCTTGAATCCCAGCAGCGGTGGCCTGGAGCAGCTGGTGACAAACTTGAGCAGCTTGCGTTTTTCCTCATCGGTGAAGCTCTCTACCACCTCCCAGAAGGTCTTAATCACAGGGTGGGTTGCAGAATAACCACCTGGAGAAACATCACACTACTCTGAGCCCCTGAAATCGCGAGACCGGAACAGCCCGTCGGTCTTGCTGCTGTATCCGTGCACCTGCGATATTTTACCTGAGTAGTTTGTGAATTTCTTCAGGTCGTCCAGGCATATGGGAATATGAGCTCCAGATATCAACACCTGAAAACAGTGAAGGGTTGACAAGTTAGGCTGAAAATAATTTTTTAAATATTGTTTTCATCTTCAATAATGTTTTATCGCTCAATTTATTGCGTCAGCTGAGGATGATCCTGTCCTTTTCTGATTTCTTCACTTCAAAGAGTGACTGAAAGGAGAGAGACATGTTTGGCAACCATGGAGTATGAAAACCATTCAGTAAGAACACACAGCTACATAAAGCCTTTGAGGAGACATCAGTTTGTGCGAAACCGTCGAGGAGCACCACTTCCGGTCTACGTGAAACTACTGAGGCATGCTCTGAACATTTAGTTTTTACAGCCATGTTTGATTACCTCTCTGAATCTCCAAGGATTATCCCAGGTAAACAGGTTGGGAATCTGGTTTACACCATCAAGATTTTAATTATTTTGGCCTATCAAATCTTCATCATCTTAACTGTTCAATTTAAGAACACTGGAGAATCATTTAATCATGTCATGTCCTCAGATAAAATGTCATTTGATGCCATATAATCAATATGCAGTTTGGTTAAAAATCCAGTCAAAGCTAAGTATATGGGCTCTGCTGCAATAACAACAGCCAGAAGTGGGAAGCCCCACTCAAACATGCTGTCAGGCTAGTTATCATCACGTAACTCATGAATATTCAAACATCTCCCTTCTGACCAGAAGACAAATCTTCCAAAATAATAAAATCCATACAGCTATATTAATTTGACCATGCAATGTGCTTACAGCTATTAAAAAGATTTTACACACGGAAACTACCTGTCCTCTGAAT
This sequence comes from Chitala chitala, assembly GCA_025773905.1. Taxonomy (NCBI): domain Eukaryota; kingdom Metazoa; phylum Chordata; class Actinopteri; order Osteoglossiformes; family Notopteridae; genus Chitala; species Chitala chitala. The sequence goes on from JABJVR010000065.1 coordinate 4,112,428, forward strand.
GAACCCGCCATGCAGACCGCCACGCTCAAGTGAGCGGCTGACTTCTCGTTACCTGGATCTCCTGCTGGTCGAACATGCGCAGCCACTCCAGGTTGACCACGTTTGCCAGGCCTTGGCGGAACGCCAGGCAGTGTGGTCGGATCTGCTTGTTCAGCCGGTAGTCCGCCACCAGGTGGATGTACGCGATTCGGTTCCCGTTGGTGACCGGGATGTCCTTGCCTCCTGGCTTCAGCTCGACCACCTGGAGGACGAGGAAGACAAGCACAGAGGAGAAGGCTGACCATCTGGAGAACGTCCAATCAGGGCCGTGACCAGTCTGTGATCATTGACGGTGGCTAGAACGAAAGCCAGACCTTAACATGCACGATACACTGATGACCAAATACAGTTTGTACTTTAGTGAATCTGGGGAGGGGTCCCACCTGTGCCTCCCCCAGGTCGTTGTTGACTACGGTGAAGTTGAGGCCCAGCTCCTCAACGTCTCCCTCATAACTCTTCAGGAAGAGCAGGTTTCGGTAAACCTCTGGGTCCAGTGAGGCCAGGTGATGGATGTCCACCTCGGCACTGGTGCCCAGCAGCTTGGACAGGAAGAAGCTGGCAAAGGGCAACTCTACCAGCATGTTCTCATACAGGGCCTGCCACATGCGCACACACACGAACACACAAAACTTGAAACAACAAACACATGTAAACACTAATCTCTGAATAGATACTTCTGACTAAAGCTTCAAAGTAAAAAACACAGGTACAGTCATGCCTCATTACATTTTTTGTAATACTGAATGAATTAAAACCATCTAAAAAAGGTACAAGTGGAACTGGAACCAACAACCACTCCGGTCACAGGACCTGTCCTTCTATGCACCCGTCGCTCAACAAACAGCACCAGCAGAGGTCCATGTACAGAACCACCCTGGCCTCACCTTGCCTAGGATCCGGCCCAGAAAGTAGTAGTGCCTGGTGAAGGAGTCTCCCACCAGCATCTCTGCGCTGGGACTGGGGTACAGCAGGCCCTCGTTGGTGGTCTTGAAGAAGCCCTGGTTGGGGTTGAATCCCGTCTTCAGCAGCTCGTTGAGGAACTCCCGGAAGATGCCGCCCCCGTCGATGCCAGCCTCGTCCAGACCGTGCGCGTTCAGGAGGTGCACGCGGATCCGCTTCTTTAAGTCAGGCTCTGCGGGGCATGTTTGGCAATGAGCTGCTTTTCTGAACTCATGTGAAAAGCAACTTCCCTGCCCCTACACTGTGTGGAATCGCTTCATTCATGTGGCCAGGTCAAACCAAGCACAGTACGTTAGAGGTTCTAAACTTAACCAGAGAGCAACAGTAGAGGGTGACTCTTTCACAGAGCTCCCCCAAAGCCAGGAGAAATTGTCTGAGAACTCCACAAAACAGCATCCATCTTAAGTTAGCACACTACGGTATGAAAAATATATTTCTGATTTCTGAATTTATAATAGCGTATCTTATTTTCATTCAGTCTTTCGTTAACTGGATATTCAAACAGCACTATGAACAAATTACTATTGTCATTTTAAATACTGAAACAGTAACACAAGCCAGGTTCAAGCCATCATATTTGCATTAATCACTTAATCAAGCAGAAAATCTTAGTTTAAAGGTTAGCAGCCTCTCTCCTCCTCAATGTACCATTCTCAGGAGACAGCTTGTCATAAGCGTCCTCGTAGATGTAGTTCCGCCGAATGGTGATGTTGATTCCGTCGGGGAAGGGTCCGTCACCCTGCACCTCCCGTTTGTCCGCATAGATCAACCGCTGGAAGATCTTCCGACACAAAAAAAACATGAAAAGGGTTAACGAACAAAGGTCAAACAGCCCGGACACTAAGGCCTGCCCTTCAAGTATAGTGAATAAATTACACATGTGTACATAAGCATAGTAGTACCAGTCTGTGCTACAGGCCACTAAATCATTAGTCTAAAACAGCAGCAAGGCAAACCTGGTACCACACGGTGTTTGCCAGAATAATAAAATCCATGCCACAAACAGTGCACCAGCTTAAGCAGCAGAAACAGAGGGTGGAGTCCATGTGGGTGGAGCCAGAAGGGGCAGGGCCAGGGTTACCTTCACTCGCTCTTCGAAGGGAACGACAAACGGCAGCTCGGTGAGGATGGCCAGCTGCCTCTCTTCAGACACGGACAGCTGGGGGGGCTCCAGACCCACTAAAGTATAGATCAGATGAGTTTCAGGGGGAGAACACAGGAGGCCCGATCCATGCGGCTGAGTGAAGGGCAACCAAGTATCCGTCTGCCCTGACTTACTGGGGCTGAAGGAAGTTGGACTGAGCCCCTTGTATGAGTTTACATATATACACAGCACATGACGGATCATGAGCACGCTCAGCTGGTCTTATAAATATACCGGTAACACAGCCGCTAACCTGGGAAAAGATTGTGCAATAAAGCTCCTGTGGAAACTAGACCAATCACACATAAGACTGACACATCTGGTCATACCATCTAGCGTGGACTGTAGGGGCCCAATCCGACCCATTCTGCGGCTTCTCCACACGTGCCTGGCAGAGGGCACGTACAGCTGGGTGACCTAGAAACAAGTCGGTGGTCAGTGTGTTTAAAAACACAAACCTGCACTCTTCTTATGGCATGACTAGCAGCCTTAAAAAGACCTTAAAATGCCTTAAAATGTCGGATATGCATGTCATGCTTTAAATGACTTGGTGATTTACTGAATCAATCAAGATTAAGCAGCCAGTTTAGCAATTTAAGTCCTTCCAGGTAACTAAAATATTTCTTAACAACTACGCCACGTACAGTTCTTATAATAAACATCCTGCCTGAGAAACACGTTTAATTGTTGCTGTGTTTGAAGTGCCAGTCTGTTACAGCAGCCCTGCTGGTGGAGAATAGTTCATTATTTCCACAGCAGGCTGAAATTCTTAAGATGTGGGAGGTCTGGTCATGAGGTGTAGATGCAGCAGGGCACACCTTATCGGCCCGGATGTTGACCTCGTCGGACAGCCAGTGGCCAGGGGGACAGAACGGTCGCCTGATGTCCCGAGCTTTGACCATCTTCACCAGATTGGTGATGACCTGAAAAAACACGACCCACTCATACCCAGCTCAGCATCGCCTCCGTGCGGTTGCCTTCACGGTAAATAAACAGCCACGCCGTTACTGAAACGTGTAATGAACACACAGCAGAAGAGATCATATTAAAAACGTAAAACGGGTCTTCAACCACAGCTCCTGAGCACGAACACGATGGTCCTGAGGACACTCAGGGTGGAAATCAGGACTGCTTCAGTTCCCTCAACATTCAAAAAAAATAAATAAATTTAGCCACACTGACACATCAAATAAAAAAGAAGCACTCCCAGCTGACTTCATGGCTGTAAACCAGCACTCTGTGATCAAAGGAAGAAATCCCCTGTATGACGGAAAGGACAAGAGACAGCCCCCACCTCATCACACACGGTCAACGTGCTTCATTTCCGCTGATATTCAACCTAACACTTAAGGCGCCTTATGTAATCCAATGTAAAATTCCCATTAAATGAGGGGAAAAAATTTAATCAGTGGTAAAAATCAAAGCAGCAGCACCTTAAACAGAAGTGAATCAAGATACAGATATCCCAAACTATAGTGCAGGAGAGAAAAGTTTTTACTAGGACTGATGCAAACATAGGTGCACCCTGACACATGACTCTGTACAACGCGGCGACTGATTGGCTCACAGGTGTACCCTGACACATGATTCTGTACAACGCTGCGACTGATTGGCTCACAGGTACACCTCAAGGCACGACACGAAGTGACAGTGTGAAGGCACCGGCTGACCTTGAAGAGCTGCACCCAGCGCTTCTGCTCGGCCTGGATGCACTGCTGCACGGCTGCGCTGGTGCGCACGCCCACGCTGCGGAAGGCCGCCACGTACTCCTCGCGGTGCTCAGGCTTGGTCTCAGGGTACGCCAGCTTGATGATGCCAAGGCAGGCGTCCCGCAGGCAGCGCGAGAGTGACACCAGCTCCGCCGGAGAGAAGGGCATCACGGACGGGCGGGTAACACCTGTAAGAGGGGCAGCGACTGGGAGGGGGTGGAGGTCATACTCAGGCTTATTACAACACCACCGATACTGTGGGCAGAATCAAATGGAGCCACAGCAGACGTTCGTCACGCAGAGGTCAACGGCGCGGCCTTACCGAATGACTGCACGTCACCGCCGGCATCGGAGGAGCCGAAGAACTCGCTGTCGTGCACGGAGATGAGCGAGTGGCTGAAGAGCGAGCTGAACAGATAGAAGAGCGGGATGATGCGGTTCGAGTCCTCAGGGGTCATGGGCGAGCCGCGAGACATCACCTGCAGCAGGGGCACCATGGACCTGCGAGGGAGAGGAGGGAGGATGAAGACTCGCATGACCAGAGGTGCTGAACTCCTGCCTTAACTGCAGGTAAGAGGTTTACAGAACCGTCTGCATAATTGGCTTGTAATTTACCTGTGTTTACAGGTAAATCAGGTACTACAGCAGAAATCTGATTGTGCCGCCCCCTAGTGGTGGCAGTGGAAATGTGATCCCCAGTGTTACCCTAGTACCAGGTGCCACACAGTGGCACACAGAGGAGCGAGGTGAGGAGGCCATACCCCGTGATCATCTTCGTCCTCATGGAGGTTATGAGGTGCCAGAGGTGCCGCAGAAACCTGGCGTTGAAGGCCAGACTGTAGAGAAGCCTGTGTGGGGGTGGGAGCAGGTATACGTTTACACCAGCTAGATAATACTCACTCATTCATTCATTCATTCTTTTATAGCTAATCAGGCTATTACAGCCATGTGCTATATATAAAACTGACACTGATTTTCATGGTGTGCTCTGGTAAAGACATTCCCACACCAGGTGCTGTTCTGAGTTTGTCTTATATTACAGCAAAAGGTTGTAACACACACACACACACACACACACACACACACACACACACACACACACGGGACAGAAAGATAAGAAAAAGGTAAGATGTGTTCATATAATGATATGGACAGCCCAATGAGCCAGGCTAAGAGACAAGCTGGTACAGACTGTGGAGGACTGAGGAAACTCCACATCCAGGAGAAAAAAAAAATCCACATTCACATGACACGCTGTGCCTGACAACAGTTCAGGCAGGAGTCTACTTTCAGCCTGAACACAGCAGTACACTGTGGTCAAAAAAACCTACAAAAATGATAAGAGGAGACTTTGATCCTATTTACTTCAACTTCATTCAACAAGAAAGTCTAATTTTAGAGCAACCAACTGTTCACACCACTATTTTGCCAATAAAGCAAATTAAAATGTATAAAACGTGAAATGTCCTCTCCCAAGTCATTATGGGTAATGTATTTTAACATTTCCATCCAGGTCTTGTGAAAACAAACACCAGATCAAAATATTTTTATAACTAAAATAATAACACAAAATATCTTCAACACAAACATAAATTTCAAAATGCAAACTCCCAGGGACATACCCTAGCCTAGCAAAACAAGAACCTTAACATAGTTGTGTGTCCAACCTACCACAGCCTAGATATTTCTTGTTGCGGCTGTAAACCCAGTGACTGATGATGCAAGCCAATCGGACGCAAGCCAATTCATCGCCTTTGCAGTTGCCTTCATGACGCACAGAAGAGCTAACCTCCTAAATACAGCATAATTTTTCTATGTTCACAATTTCAACATGACACCTCCAATTACCGACGAGGTTACACAACCTGCAAACTATTCTCCGAGCACACACAAGCACTTGCACCTTGTGAGACAGAACGAGCGAATGCGTGTCTCCACTGACCTGACACGCGGCACCATGAGCCTGTGTTGCACCATGAGGGTGTGGCAGATGGAGGCCATCATGGTGAAGACCTCCTCGCTGGCTGAGTCCCTCCAGACCAGGCTGAGCAGTGCATTTGTCTGCTGCTTCGAGTCCAGCTTGCGGATGCACTCGTCTGTAATGCGCTGCACCGACACCAGGCCTTCCTCCTGCAGTATGGCCATCCGTTAGGGCTCTATCAGGCCCCTCACACAGTACAGGCACCTATTAGGGCTCCATTAGCCCCCCCCCCCCCCAGCACAGCTGGCCGTTTGGCCACTCCCACAGCACAGCTGGCCGTTTGGCCACTCCCACAGCACAGCTGGCCGTTTGGGCCATCCCAAAACACCCCCATTAATTCACTGGTCATCAAAACGGACTGCGCTCACAATTAGAAAATTCAGTACTTTCACACAATGGTAAAGACATTCCACTTCCCAGCGTCCTTCCTTCAGTGGGGGGACGGAGGGGGACGGAGGTACCTGTACAGCCAGCCCCGTGACGCCGGCGTCATCCTCGTCTTCCGAATCACTAGTCACCTCCGGTCGCCCGCTGCTCTCGGACACGGGCAGAAGGAGCAGCAGCGACTGCAGGGCCCGTAGGTAGAAAAGGAGCCCCCCTTCCGACAGGCCTCCTACAGTGAACACGCACGCACATGCACACACGCACAGTAGCACAACTCAGCACCCGAGGCTCCATAACACTCGCCTTACAGGGCTCACACACAGCAAACCGCAAGGACAGGAGCCGAGGAGACAGCGAGACAGAGCAGCCGTGTCTCTTTACGCGCTACACCAGTGCCCCCTGGTGACACAAGGCAGCTATCACGGGTATGATCCAAAAAACTGTTTATCACCAATGAGAAGAGGGGACTCTCAAAGCAAAACCAAAAAGGAGCACACACATGGGAGCCTGACAGAACATATCTGTCAAGTGTTTTCAGTTTGTTACGCTGGCTTTGACAGCACTACACAAAGGGTACAATATTTATGCAGCCAAACACGTTAAAAAAAATACTCCAGTTACCCATTGAGAAACTGACATACGAACTGCAACAAAAATCAAACACATTCTAGTGTGTGTGGCCTCCTTTAAGGCATTTCCTGGACAACGCTGTCACATTCTGGGGACTGTAGATTGTTTCAATCCCTACCCCCTTCTTTTATAATAACCCGGATACAGAACACATTTACCGTGCCATATTTAGCGTGTAAAGTTCTTTTTAATGTTCTGTTTTATCATTTCAGCACCAATGCCTGTAAAATGTCAGCTGCTGTTCAGGTATATATTTTTTTTTCCACAGGTACATAACATTTGTCAAAGTGTTTGCTGATCTAACTTGTTTCTGAAAAATGCTCCATGTCAAGTGTTTTGCTTTTCTATGTTGAATCTGTGTTGAGATCCTGATGCAACCAAATATCACAAAAAAAATAAACCACTGGTGTTTAAAATTTGCTTATATTTAATTAAAGCTAGTATTGAGCTTCTTGTACAATACCGATAAATCTGTATTTGGGGTTATGGTTTGCCGATGAGCAAGCGCAATTCCACTGTGCACACTGAATAGGAGAGACCTCAACGTTAATCTGTGCACTCTTCCTGAGCACGCTCACCCACGGAGCTTATCAGTAACGAGCCAGTGCTTGGCACGCTGCCATCTAGAGTTCGCTGCTGGGACCATCAGTCAAACCTGAGCGGACACCCTATGTGCAGCGTAGTGGCCTGGTGCCAGTGGCACCTCCTTACCCAGGTTGCCCTCGCCGACTGCCAGCACAAAGTAAAAGAGCCAGGGGGCGTGTCGTTTGGCAGAATGGGACGCGGTGAGTGTGCTCTGCAGAGAGGCGAGGAAGGCCTCGAATGGGAAGGCGTGCCTTGGGTCAGCCAGCGCCGGGATGAAGAAGTGGAACATCTGGTCCGTGAATGGACCGGAAATGAACTCCTCCGTGAAGACGGAAAACACGTACTGTCTGCAAAGGCAGAGGCACCATTTAATTTCATCTGTTAGTCTGCTTTGCCGGCATGTGCTGCCCCTGTTTTAGTCTCCTTCACCTGCTAACACATACACACAGACACAGACAGACAGAGACACATGCGCACACACACAGACAGAGGCACACGCACACAGACAGAGGCACACGCACACAGACAGAGGCACACGCACACAGACAGAGGCACACGCACACAGACAGAGGCAC
>JABJVR010000065.1:4131431-4144718 GCA_025773905.1 Chitala chitala
GAGAGAGAGAGAGAGAGAGAGAGAGAGAGAGAGAGAGAGAGAGAGAGTGTGTGTGTGTGTGTGTGTGTGTGTGTGTGGACTCCAACCCTCTCTTGGCAAGATCAGTAGCTTGTTGTGTACCCAGACCAGCTTCTCTACTCCGTTACGACTATTCACAGCACAAATCATTCAAATGAACAACCATTACCAAAAATAAGAAAGCAGTTTATGCCACATTTTTATACTGAAATTGTACAGAACATCTTTTCTGAGAAGTTGACTACATTTACCCTTTTGTTTTAATACTAAGCAATTCTCCAGTAACTCCTTACGTTAAATTAGCATAAGTAATAGTTCATGGTAACGCAATACATCAGATACGATATAAACTTACAATCTATATAAAACGCATATCATATGACTTTGTTTCATTAGACGTAAAGCTATCATGTAATTCATGTTACACATGTATGAGTGTTTGGACATAACTGTAAAGGTGTAAAAAGTTAATTTGTAAGTGCCTTAATAACCAACAATTTCAACATAATTCAGAAAATACGTATATAAACGTATGAGAGTGTAAATGTGGTCGCACGCTGCGACTTCCTCGTTCCTAACTCGTACCCACGAACTGATGTGTGTTTGCACACACATCCGGGCTGTGAAAGCCGTCCCTTCTTGCTCACTATTGGCTTGCGGGGTGTCGCTCTTCTCTCGGTCCCTTTCTCGTGTATCGTGGCAGCGCCACGGACGAGCACGTAAGTGTCCGCATCAAGTGTCGGTGTTACATTCTTCCTCCAAATGCATAAAAAGGGTGACGGTGGAAATTATCTATGTTGTAGAAAGAGCACAGAAACAAAAACTTAGTTTTGAGCGCAAAGTGTCTGGCCACAAGAGGCATAATTTGTAGTTTATCTGCGCTGGGAAAAAAGTTTCCTCATTCTTACCTGTCAGGTTTTCATTAATATTCAGGTAAGGCAGCCGTTTCAGTAGGGTAAACCTTAGTTACCCAATTCTTTATTTTTTAAGATGCATATACTAAAACGATAATACACAAATTACGATTGGCGAGAACAAAGGCTTACTCGTTTCCTTGATAAATTTGGAGTTGGAAGCTGTTGTGAGATGTTATTTCACTGACCGAAAGTCAGAAATGACGAGTCATTATCTTTACATTGCAAATCGGATGGTACATAATGGATTATGAACTGTTTAAACTAGGTAACTGGTGTCGGCTAGGTGAATTGCCGGCGATAAAGTGGAAAAGTTGGTGAACGTTATTCTTATGTGTTTGCTTTCTGTTAAATAAATACATTTTTAAAATGCTTTTAAACTAGGACGCGTGTTAAGTTCAGGCAGTGTGTGAAACGTTTTTTTAAAAGTACAACGTGAAGCTCAAAGAACACATGGGCAAATCGTAAATGATTAACTATGATCAGCAAAGTGCTTTGAAAATAATGTCAACCGGTGCCGAAAAGTTGTTCACATTACCACTTTTTACCGTCTCGCAAAGAATGTTTAAGCAAACTGTTGGGGTTTTTTTAATCCACAGTTTTGATGATATTTTTGTTCTCACACTTTTTTTCACGTTTTTCAGGTTACACAACTGACTCAAAGTTTCATATATCAGCACATCTAACGTCACGACACACACTTCGATCCCAGCACTAATCATTGAGTTACTGGCATTACTTGTTCTGCGTCACGCGGGTGTATAAAACACTTACCGGGCTGCTTTAAACGCGCACGGCGGCGGTGCCCCACGCAAAGATTGGCCACCGCAGTTTGGCCGTAATCTCAACGTTTTGACACCTTTTACTGCAATACCGAGCCGTCTGATGATAGTGTGATGATCATCACACATTTTCCGTCAAATTTAAGAGGAAATCGTGCGTGTATATAATATGTATTTTACAGAAATGTATCAGGAGATTAGTTGATTATTTTGCTGTGATGTGCACGTTTTCTGCCAGTAAGTAAACTGAGTGACATTTCATTTAGGACGTCAGAGGCAGGCTGAGTAAATGGTGCTCTGTTATTTTCCAATATGTTTGCAGTGTGAAAAATAAGTGACCTTTGCAGGTATTCTGACACAACGTCTTGTGTTTGTTTTCCTCATGCACGTTTGTATGTAAAAATACATTGTAGATGTCCCCTCGTACATAACACATGTGATAAGCAGTGAAAACGACATGGGTTTACTTAAAGCACCGTGCTTAATTTGTTTTATTATTACATTATAGTCGCTATAGTTAATTAAACAACGCCCTCCTCATATGCCGTCCTCACGTTTGGACTGTTTATTGGTGTTTTTGCTCGCTAAAAACACGCATCGCAGTACTGGAATCTCTTGTAGCGTGTTGGAAGAATTCGTACAGAAGCGCATCACTGGGCACTTACATTGTAAGGGTGCTTCGTTTAATCTGTTTATCTGACGTGTTTGAAATGCAACAGAACATAATTTCACATTAACAACGCTTCCACCTTGCGGGTGAAATAATGTCTTAAATTGACGGTGAGGTCACAAGAGTAAAGGAATGGGTATCGTTCTACTTCCTAAAGCTAGTTTTAGAAAATATGTCGTTCAGATGATACAGTTACGGGCCTACGTGTATGTAGAACGAAAATATTGTGGTTTGCCTCGTTTGTACGCGAATATGTGTCTTAATCGGAGAACAAGGAAAATGTAAGGTAACATTCGTGTGGAAGAGTTGTGACACACTGATTTGTACCCCATCAGGAGTGAGTTGACAATTCAGATAACGTTATAAATTTAATGGAGAAACTGCTGTAAAGGTATGAATCAGCAGCTCTTTAGAAAAATGTTGTGTCAGGTTTGAGTCTTATTTTTCTGCTTACAAAGTCCCTTTCATCCACAGGAAGCTGCCATGGCAATGTGGCTTACTTGGACAGCCTTTGTTGCCATGGGAATGGTTGTCCTCACCAAGACAACAGAGGGGAAAAAAGATGAAATGCTATATTGCTCAGGTGAGTTGCAGGTGCGGCCTGTGAAATGCTGTTTGTAGGGAGAGTAAACAGTAAAACAGTCCTAATATACAGGCGTGCTTTTCTGGAGGTCTGGCATGCTCTGTGTGCACAGTGTAACCGGTGCCATGTGAGGTGGTGATTCTGACTGAGGAGTGCTGGTTGGCGGCTTGCAGTAGTGTGGTCCAGTGGAAGGTCAGCAGGTTTGAGAGGCTGTGTCAGGTGTCTAAAATTATTCTTGTGCAGTCTTAAATGGCCTTTATCACTGTATTCAGTTTTTCCTTCTGCACTGGCCTACACAGGAGTTAATTATCTTCAGCACTGTCAGATTGTGTCAACTCCATCATTGCTGATTAACTACAATTTAAAAAGATCAGGTCGTGCATCCTGCCCAGCTTCAATGAAATCCACAAACGCTCCACAATTGCATTTTCACACGTATGACTATTTATGCCCCATTAAGAACTATGTTTCTGTGAATATGGTTCAAGCAGTAGTTCGTGAGTAACTGTACTTGAATGTTATTTCTTAACTATAGCCATTATGAAATTCTCCCCATATCTTCTAAAGTTTCTTTTTTTTTTCTCTCCTCTGAGTTAAGATGGTGTGGTTTAACAACACTTCCCTTTTCCTGACACTGTTGCAATTTCTGCGGCAACCAGCCAGGTTTACTGATCATACGATACTCCTGAAGTGGGCAGCAGGGCCTCACTCTGAATTGTAACCATAGTGCTGCTGTCGTCATGGGGATGGAACCCTCCATTTTGAGTGCAGACCTTGTGAAAGCCTATATATCTTTTAACAGTGAGACTTGTGCTTCAAAGATTGCACCTAGACCTCCTCATTCTTTCTTGTGTTTCTGCATTTCGAGTCTTTTTTTTAATGCCCTAGACTGTTTAAGCAGCCAGGAAATTGATATGGCTCTTGCTACCATTCATTTACTCAGCGCCAAACGACTATCATACCCTGTACAATGTGTAAACTTAAATCTGTTGTTTGCGGATGTAAAATTTGTATATCTTAATTTTTTACTTTGACCTTGTTCAATTTTCACATGGACTAGAAGTTAAAATGGACGTATATTTTTATTTATTTTTTTTTTACATTTCAAAATAACTTAAATTAGCTATGGACATTTGTCCGCATACTAAATTGCCAAAAACATTTGGAAAATGTGTATCAAAACAAAGACTGCAAATGTATTTATGTGTAACTGGCGAGGTTGTGTAACAAATCTGCTTGCATTTACATTAAGTTTCCAGTGTTTCTGGGGTGACGTTCAGCACCAACCACAACACCGGTCCTTCACCCCCAGCCCACTCCCTATATAAACGGGGTTTTAGTGCAGGTTTTTCACCATACCTGCCATGTGTTTTTCTGTGGCCTTTGTAGTCTAGACTGTGATGAAGGTGGTGACGTGAGAGCCTCTCCATTCATCTCTCAGCTCAGCTGACACTTGTGACCCTGTCCTATAGCCCTGTGTGACAAACACAGGTGTACACCAATGTCACGTGACACCTTGCGTCCTTGAAAGCTTGACATGATCTATGCCTCGTTCACAATTTTCTTTGCCTTTTTGATTCTGCCTGTCTGTATATCACTATGAAATTGAATATATAAATTTAAAGATGGCTGTATTTCAATAGGGGAGAAAAACAACATTCCATGTTTAACATTTATCTTGGGTGATGAAGCTAAAATGGCCATTGAACACCAGTGCCAAGGAATTTAATGTCCAGGTGGGCAATGCTTGACCCAGGTTTCTTGCTAAATTGTGGCTGTAGTGTGTTCTGCATTTTGGAAACTTCACGGTTTCTCTTTGAAGCCCTACTTCCTTTCTTTGTTCAACGCGCTTTGTGTTTAACGTGAGGGATAAGTCGAACTGCTAAATAATCACTCCCATCTCAGTCCACTTCCAAACAGATAATTTTAGCAAACTACCCTCTTAGTTCAGTATAAAGTTGTAAAAACTGCGCACAATTTCTATGTTAACGACCAGCATGTACAGGATGGCATGGGTGGTTTTTCTTCTCCCTGTAGTTTACATTTATTTCTCTTATAGGCTGTGGTCTCTATCGCTTGTCTCAGAAAGCTGATCTCTGGTGAAAATGGATTTTCAGAACTTGCCATTGTCCCATCGTAAGGATAGTTGTTCTGCTGATTTCAGTCCCTCAGATGTGTCTGGCTTGGGGGGGCGATGTAACTGTATTACTTTTACACAGTGGAGTTCTGCTGACGGTGTGTGTGTGTGTGCGTGCACGCGTGTGTTGCTATGCGCTTATAGAAGGGTGACACTCCACCACGCTCCGGACTAGCATGATTATCAGCTGTCTTTCGTTTTTCTTTTCTTTTTCAGGTAGACAGTTTTTTTTTTTCCCATTTTACTTGCAGGTATCAGTATATTGGCCATTTCCTTGCAGCCGATTTGTAAATAGATTTTTCCCATTTTGTTATTAACAGCTGCAGCATCACTGTGCAAATGTGTAATAGTTAAAGGGAAAAAAAAAAAAAGTTTAGCGCCTTGGAGAACCGAAGGTATGCAGATGAAATTTTGATGCAGAGGTTCGTGTTGAGGGCCTACTGGAAGTTGAGTACATTCAGGTTTTGTGTTCATTATCTTGCAAGCCATCAGAATTGTTAGCTACCTGTAAGCAGTCTTGTTGGAGTAGAACTACGAGTAGATGCCTGTTACTAAATGAAGGTAATTTGAGTATAAAAAATCTGGTTTAGATTCTGTGTCAGTAGTCAGTCGCTGTTTTGACCAGGGACACCGTGTTCAGTCAGACACTGTAGTGTTATTGAATTATCATGGATACAGTGTTAAAATACCTAAGGTTCTATACTAATGTATTGTCAGAACCGATAAATCTGAAATCAGACACTCCATTGTTGACACTTGGTTGGTCTTGCAGAAGATTCCAGTTGAGGCTGGTCCTCTGTAATGTGTTGAAACGTCATTTTTAGAACTGAAATGTATTTTTGTGGGTGTGTTTATAGCTATTGTGTTGCTTCTTCTTGTTCTCTTCTCGTTCTCATTCAGACTCGCGTTTTTGTGTTGCGAGCGCTCTGCCATCCACCCTGCTTAACACTTGAATGACGGGTCATGCTTCAGGGCCTACACAGACCTATGGCTCTCTGTTGGTGTCCAAGTGCATTGTGGGATTGCCTCCCTCACTGCCTGCAGATGGTGATGAAAACTCGCGATAAGCTGACCAAAAGCAGCAATTGTACAGTGTGAATAAGCCATGTAAAATTAGGGGCCGGGAGTGAAAACCATTCTCATGTGTGCCCCATCATTCCTCTAATCAAGACTCTTAATGGGGGTTAATCTTTTTGGCAACACTGATATGGTGTTTGCACCACGAGAGGAGAGATTCTGTTTTTGCTTTATCAACTGGATGGGCTGCTTTTCCCCTGCCGCAGCTCCACACGTCAGTTTTACAAAACGGCTTGTGAGAGACAAGCGTGGTTTTGAGGTGCGCGTTGCAATTCCCACTGATTTATACGCATTTTCTTATCCATTTTTGTTCGGCGTTTCATTTTCATAATTCTGTAAAACAAGCCTTTCTAGTCCTATTTAGGTACAGGCAGTAAAAGGGAAATCTGTCACCAGATGGCACGGTTTATTAGTAAAGCTTTGTGCGTTAACCGTAATCTTGATGCTACACCAATGGATCCTGGCTTTCCAGTGACTAATTTAAGTTGGGCGAGACAGTCGGACAGCAGATGGTGTGTTGATTAAGGAGCCGGGTTCCACAAAGAGCTGAAAGTTACGAGACCCGCTGCTTGTACCATAGGAAAGGACTATGAAACTTGATCGAGCGAACATTCAAGCTGTTTTATTGTGAAGATGCATTGATTATTTATAGGTAAGGAATGTGGTCAAACTTAACAGTAGCAGAGTTTTCAAACGTGTCTTTCCTTTTTTCTAAGCTTGCAGAGCACTTGCAGAGGAGCTGCATTATTCCATCAGCAAAGTGGACCCAAAGAAGACCATCCATGTGGGAAGCTTCAGGCTCAATCCCGACGGAAGTCTGGATGACAAGAAGGTAGAACGCCGTCTTCTGCTTTCTGCTCCAGTGCGGCCCGTTTTACGATCCGCTGAGCAGGGGATTCTGGGTACATGTGTGTAAACCTGTGTAGTTTTTGCTCTAGACGTTAATATGTGTGTGAATTGCAGATTTAGTGTACGCAAAAGAAAATCGCACATACTGTCTATGATCTTTTGTGTGATCCTTTTTATAAATTTTATATTGTGTGTGTGTGCGTGCACCCGCATGCATGTGATCTTCTAATAACACGTTGGCTCCTCTAAAGTATGTACCAGTGATGTGTGACACACTTTTTCAATTTCATGTATGCGAGTCAATGTGTGTACAAGTGTAGTTCAATAGAAATACAAGGAAAAGAGTAAAAATTAAACTTTACAAACTTAAGGGTAAGTGCTACATGGAGAACTGGAAATCATTCTTGCACTAGTCGTTTACACAGCTGGGTTGTGCACAAACTAATTATAACCCTTCTGTATTTAGATGTCTGTATATTGAAATGGAAAGCACTGGCAACCTTTACCTTAAGGTCATTTTTTTTTAACAAGTTGTGCATTATTGTTACCAGATACAGTCACAGTGCAAAACTGTGTCATTAAATTTGTATTGAATGTAAAAAAAAATAATAATAAAAAAAAAAAATAAATAATAATAATAATAATAATAATTTGACAATTTTTAAAATTTATTTATCGACGTCGAACAGGCAGGACGCTCTTAGCGGTATGCATTTATAGGCAGTTGCATAAAGAGAAATTTCATGTTAATTTAATTTCTTTTTGTTTATTGATGTTGAGTGCGGTGGAATGGATAATGCAGAGTGAAGTTGATATAATTGAGTTGAATTTGGCTAGGTTGCTTTATAATATTTATAATGATGTAGCCTTCAGTATGTTCTTACAAGTCTTACAAAACATGCAAAATAACAGAAATCAAGTTTGAAAGACTTGAAAGCCATAATGTAGGCATTGCATGCAAAGTGTCAATTGAAAAATGACTAAGCGGTCACAGGACAAAAACCTAACGACATGTCGTGTCTTTAGAGTTTCATCAGCAACAACGAACACAACATAATTCCACCTGGACGTTAATTATTTTTGTGTCCTTTCATTAACCGCCTGCTTTAACCATGGTCGATGAATTCAGGTAAGGGGAGTCACGTTTGTGAAGCGTTGCTCAATTCATTAGGTTGCCATAGGGGTCGCCAAAATGCCGTTACCGCTGAAAATGTGTGTAGGCAAGGTTGAAGGTTTGCACTTTTTCAGCTTGCTTACACTGTTTTCAAAGGCTGGTGTGTGAGTAGTTAAGTTATCTTCAGAGACTACCTACTGTTTTTGCCATTGTTGGTGAAATTGAGCTGTTAGTCGAAGCTTATCGTTAATACTTTCCGTTAGTGACATCACTTGCTTCGTAGTACCTACGGCCCCAACACCATTTTCTTTTTCAGTTTAACATAAAGGCCTTTTGCAGAATTTTCAGGCTCATGTGAAGTGAATGTTGCACATCCCTATGCAAATAGTACCATCGTTGCTTTAGTATAAAACTGCAGTCAGTTCGTGCTCTTAAAGGAAAGATAAACTCCATCAGTGAACAAAGGCTTACGGTCCAGAGGTAGAAGATGTAATGTGTGGAATGCGTGAATGTAGAGGCTAGGCTGTGTCTGTATTATAGCACACAGACCTGTACCGTACTTAATGCAGGAAATATTTAGTGTGTCTGTTTCAACATGTACTGACCACCGTGGTGCACTATTGGTAATGACTTTTGTCCACAGCAGCCTGACGCTTGTGTGTTTTAACTTCCTGCCATTAAAACTCAGTCCCTTAGAGAAGCTCCATGCGATCGGTTTGTGCGTGTGAGTGCTGACGGAGCCTGGGCATGTGTGAGTGCCTGCGGAGCCTGGGGGTGTATGTGCGTGTGGGTACGGTGTGCGCCTGAAATCCTGTTCGTGTGGTAACATCGTCTGGCCCTTGTTTGTCCCGCTTGCGCTGCTGTCAGACTTCTGCAGTTCTCCCCGCTATAACTCGTGTGTTTGCGACCCACAAGGAGGTGCTTGTCAGCTAACAGGCAGGTAGCCCCCCCCCCACCAACTGTGCGGTCCTCAAACTTCAGAGGTATCTCAGCTTCCCCTTTCCCTCCCTTAGAAGCTTGGGCTAACCTGCATTTGGTATTGCTGTAATTTGTGTCCATTTCCCTCCCTCCCCCACCCCCAGATTATGGAAGCTGTGAGTAGCCCTTGTTATTTATTAGTTACCGAGTTAATTCTGCAAATGCTTATACCTCTGTTTTAATTATGTGGGTGTTGCTGTATATCGCAGACTCTTGTGAATAGTGTGTGCTGTTCAAGTCCTGAACTTGACACTTGTCTAGGTGGCATACCTGAGTACTGCCCTCAGCCCAACTCCCAGTGTATCATCACCCTAGGCACTTAACATTTTATCATTTAAAATGTATTCTTTATCTGTTTCTAGAGAATTTCTGTTGAGGGCCAGATTAATGGATTAAATGGCTGTCTGATGAGTTTCATTTGTTTTTGAGCTTGTAACACTGGTATCTCCTGTATTGGTTTTTTACCTTTTATCTTTGCTTATTTCCTTAATACTCACAAACTGTGGTTTGTGTGTTCTGCCTACACAGGGCTGTTTGAGCCTTTGTTAGAGTCGGTGGTGGTATTTTAAGTCAAATTTTTTTACTGCTTCGATTTGGGGGAAAAAATGACAACTGCTTTTAAATAGATTTTTTTTTTTTTTTGTATTTCCACCCATTTCAGATGTAATGTGGCCATATTTTTTGCCTAATTTTCTTATTGACAAAAGTAGATTGTTTTGAAACAAACTTCGTATTAATGTTATATGAGTGAAAAGTTGAAGTTTGTACCTGTTTGAGTTTAAAACACTGGGTTGTGTGCAACTGGTTTGGGAAAATTGCCTGTGGCACCCTTCTTTTCCAAAAATCTTGGTGTGTTAAATTAGTGTTGCTCTAAATTTGTTTGATTGTAATTTTGAGATGTTGAATATATCGCCTATTCATTGTGTTTGGAAGAAGAAAACAAAAGTTTGAAGTAAAAGTTTACCAGATCCACGCAGTGATTTGATTTCCAGTAAAGTGTGTCCCTGTCCTGTTTACGTTCCCATCTGATCACCCCAGCAAGCACAATTAAGTTCTATGTTCCGTTAAGCACAATTAAGTTCTGTGTTCCGTTAGCCTGCTCAGCAGTGTGTATAAACAAATTTGACTCTAGCGTAGCAGGTGGTGCGTCAGTTCTCGTTCACTTCACATAGTGACTTGAGTCCCTTCTTACACATTGCTCTCCGTCTCCGTGGAATCGGACGCGCCGCTCAGCTTTGTCCAATAAAGGAGAACAATCGGATCTGATCTGCATATTGTATGAGCAGGGAAGTCCCATGCACGGCGTCTGAGTGAGCTAATTTGAAATGATGCTAATTGCAGCCTCGCCAGGCAGACTGGCCCTAAGCTAAGCAGCAGGTTGGTGTGGGGGGGGGGTCCTATGCGTCTGACTGCTCCGTACATTCTGCAGAGTAACACTCACCTGGCGCATGTGAGCAGGCGTTATGGGGGTCAGTGCTCATGAGTCAACATGCTCAACATGTTGCGTTTTAAAGCAGCTGCTTTCACTATGTTGTGGCACCTCTTGTTTTGGCATTTTTTTTCCTTTTTTTTTTTCCCCTGTAGCAGTTTTTTTTTTTTTTTTTTTTTTTTTTTTTTTTTCTCTCCCCCCCCCCCAACTGTTCTGCGCAGGAAATTAAAAATCACTATCCCTGTGCTGCAATAATGGGAGTGTCCTACAAAGGGCGAGCTGAATGGGGGGGGGAGAATCACCCTGTGAAGCCTTTTCTCCAGGACGACAGCCTTGCCTCCCCTTTATTCCTCTGCAAATTCTTTATTGACAGGTCCTATTCAAAACCCTCAGACTGTTAAGGCCAGTGCTTTAATTCTCTCTTTCTTCAACATTGCCTGATCACTGATCTCAGTTCAGGATCTACCACCGTGTTTCAAGGATATTATTATTATTATTATTATTATTATTATTATTTATTACTATTAATTATTTATGATAATTTTTTTCTTGTTGATATGCAGATCACTTTACAGCCCGTACAATTTTGTGCATCAAATTTCTGGTGTGAATTGAAACTGTTTTTGTTTTATGAAAGTTCTATAAACAGGAAGCGCAAACGTAGTGCAGAATGGCAGAGGAACCTTTTTATGCTGCTGTAACACTTGTCTGTATGCATGTGGTTTGAATGCTGGGTTCATTGCCGTGACTGCTGATATCTTTGTTCACCTATCTATGTGTGTGTGTGTGTGTGTGTGTGTGTGTGTGTGTGTGCGCCTGCCTGCGCAGGAGCTCATTCTCTTTCCCCGGGACCTTTTAATCCACACACCAGCAGATGGCACGGAGCCCCGGAAGCCCCCTTTGTTTCAGCGTGCCACACGTGTGAGAAAGGGCAGGGTGGCTCCGCAGCGCTGTCGGCGGGACCGGAAGAATCCGTACTGTGTCTCAAAGAGGACAATGGGGGTCGTGGATATGTCCACGCTGAAGAAATCCCGTTCATCTGCCCCAAGCCCCCTCCATGCAGTCACCCCTAACCCTCCGTCTATACCCTTTGACCAAGGGATTGACAGAGGCGCTTCCCACTTTGATCAGCAGAGGATGGTGCACCAGAGAGGCCTTCGGAGGCCAAAGGACAGCTCTCCTGTTTACCCTGTACTTGGCTGCGGTCGACACCCCCTTCCGGAAGTATCCATGGCAGGGGGGTACAGGGGGCACTGGGCACCTTGACCTGTCTAGACGCTGCCACGTTTCTTTTCCTGTTGCTATGGGACAGGGGTGACCTTTGACCTTTAATGTAGTTGGTTTAGTGCACCACCCCATCCAACCATCTTGGTAGCATGTTGGAAAACTGATAAATCCCTCTGGTTGGGGTGGGGGGGGGTACGGCATTGTTTTGGTGATGAGAAGATGGTCCTCCCATCCAGTGCACAGCCGCTCCCTTTTGGAAGAGTTTTCTGATGGTGAAGTGGTCTTGAATGCCCTGTCTGATGCTGTTTTGCTAGGTGCCCCTTGCTAGATCAGAAACGCACATAACCGAGCTCCTTGAGGAAGTCTGCAATAGCATGGGTGACTATGCCCTCTTCGTGGACCCGGACACCAAAGAGAAGAGCTACAAAAGATTCGCTCCCAGGGACGGTGGTGCTGGTAGCTTCCCGGACCTGAAAAACTTCCAGTTCGATGGACCGCATACCTCAGATTCTCTGAAATTTGCTGTAAGTACAG
This sequence comes from Chitala chitala, assembly GCA_025773905.1. Classification (NCBI taxonomy): domain Eukaryota; kingdom Metazoa; phylum Chordata; class Actinopteri; order Osteoglossiformes; family Notopteridae; genus Chitala; species Chitala chitala. Next base: position 4,143,744 of record JABJVR010000065.1, read on the forward strand.
TATGGCTGTCCAAACCCTAATTGGTCAGTCTAGTTCACTGTTTCTTCTGTTGTGAAGTAGGCATGTCCATCCTTTCCATTTTAATATCTGAATGCCGTGTGTTTCTCAAGTTTGGTAGTCCTGTAATTGTAGAGATAAATGTTCATTTCTTGCAGGTGCATAAGCATTTATCTCCATGTTAAACATTTTTTAATGTGAACATTAAAACCTGATTATTTTAATTACACTGAAAGTAAATTGGCTTTCACCATTTTTTTGTAGGATGGTATCTTTAAGAATGTTTGTTTATAAGGGTGTGTGGGGTGGATTTTTTTTTTTTAAAGGGCTTTTAATGCCTGTATTTTTACCATCCCAAAGCAATCGACACATGAATACTGAAAATGCAAATTTACAGCAGAAAAGGTCATATTTGTTAAAGACAAGAGTGCATACAAGAAAGGCTTGAAAATCTGGCTTTTGAAAATTCTGGGCTTTATCAAAAAAACACATGGGACATGGCAGTGTTCATATTGCACACATTTTAAGTTAATGGGAACTTTTTTTTTTTTTTTTTGTCCGTTTCAACATTACAGAGCCGATGTATTTAAAAGAAGGTTTAGAAAAGGCTCCATTAGAAAAGGCTCTGCTGGCACGTAAAACACATTTTGGGAACATTAAGTTAAAAACCCGTGTCGTTGCCGGTGCCACTCTATGAATCTGCCTTATTTCCCAATGCCTCAATGCCATGTTTAGCAGAGATTCTCCCCTCCATGTTGGTGTGATGGGGTTTGTTCACCAGCCCCGAGCCTTTCAGTGGTCCGTGTCCCATCAAAGGCACCAAAATGGCAGCAGTGCCTCCCGAAAACGCGCCTGCCGTGTAGCGTGGCGGCGCCTAGCATGTGGCCGCCCCCCCCCCCCCGGGGGGGGGGGGGGCCCCCAGGGGACAGCCACATGCGACATCCAGGGAGCTAGTGCTGAGTGTCTTGCTGGGGTGGG
>JABJVR010000065.1:4144728-4156222 GCA_025773905.1 Chitala chitala
GCCCGCCCCGTGTGTGCGCGCCGCACAGCTGACCCCCTGTGTTGTCCCGGCGCAGTGCGAGAGCATTGTGGAGGAGTATGAAGACGACATCGTGTCACTGCTGGCCCAGGGGGCGGACGGCGTGGCAGACAGGCTGTGCAGCGAAGTGTCAGGTACCGTCTCACACAGCTGCCCCCCCCACCCCGTCCTCCATGTTGAATCATCAAGATTAGCGAGCTGAACAGTGTCATTGTAGTGTGCAACTTGTGGCTTTAAAGCTTTCCCACAATTTTTTTTTTTTTTCTTTTCTTTCTAAGTAGACTTTCTTAAAATAAATATAAAAGGCAAATTTTTGCAGTGTTTATAGTATCTTTGCTGAGGTGAGCAGGTATAACTACACCGGGCAGGAACAGACTTCTCAGTATTGTGCACACATTACTGCCTGACTTCTTGAAGGTTACGAAATAAGAATTAAACGTAATTTTGCAGTTTAGCCTGCTGTTATTTGCAGTCAAATTTAACTGCCGTAATTGAAGTGCCATTAATTGGACTGTAATCTAACGGACACGTTAACGTTGCCTCCTTCAGGTCACTGTAAAAGCGGTTCCTCTTCTCACGCTGAGCTGTAGGACTGCGTTTGGACTCACTCTGGCGCTGATAAAGCAGACACCACTGTTTAATGTCTGTGTTCATCCAGTGGCTTGAAATATCAAGATGGAACAAAGCTCTATTTCTGAGTATTGTAATAAAGTGTGTTAATCATTTTTTCCATAATCTGGATCCGTTGTTTTCATTTTCTGTTTAATTTCAAAGGTTTGAATTACAGACGAGAGTGGTGGTTGAGGGCAGTAATGTGACCGTTCAGTAAAAACACCAGCCTGCTTTTTAAATTATATTCATATACCCTTGTGATACGGCCATTTATGTTCTCTCAGAAGCCCTCCTCATAAATGCTGTCGATTCTGCTTAATTTTTTTCTGTAAATGACGTATGACAAATAGTGTGGATAATTGTGCTGAAGACGTTTGGGTTGCGTCCTGTTGTAGGGGTCACCCCTGCTGGTGTTCAAACAGCCAGGCCTTGCCGTGTGCGCTGCCTGTCACCCAAAAGGCTGCGCTTGACATGCCTGGCTTCACACGTGAAGTCAGACACGGTACGCGAGTACAGCGGTCATTTCCTCTCGCCACTTCAGCGCTCACGTGAATTTGTAACGTTTCCGCTACTTTCACAAATTTGAGTGGTTTAGAGTTTTCATATTTCATCGCAAGCAAAAGCAATCTATTTACTGGACATGAATGGATATAAATTCTATTAATAAAAAAAATTATATAAATGCGTGTGAGACTGTGCGCAAACGGAGAGCGCTCATAATTGCTCCGAGTTGAGTAATTTCCAGGACTTTAAGATCTGTCCTGGAAGCTTTGAAACTGCTTGACTATGAAACAGCCGTATCAGGAATACTTAGAAAGCGTAACGAGTCGCTCTGTCCGTCAGCAGACCGAGGATTGGGCAACCCAGCATGCGTTTCAGCAGCAATCTTCTGGCTGCACTGTGCCGCCCAGCCGAGGGTCGTGTTAACTGCGCATCTTTGTCAGATCGGCCCCTTTAGCGGGTGTCCTTCAGTCCGATCGCATCACGTTAACGTGGTGCAATCGAAGGTGTGCTCAGCGTGACCACGGCACTGGTTACACACAAACACGCTACCTGATCGGTTTAAGGAACAGCGGTCACGGCTCGTCACGTCACACAACGGTATTCTGCTATGGCGAAAAGCATCCCCGTCTTGCGAGTTTGTAAAAAATAAATGACCAAGCAAGTTTCAATACTTCACGTGTTTCAGTTATGTTAACATCACCATGTTTAGCATAGTCCCAAATATAAAAGGTGGCACTCCATGATCCCTGTCTGTCTTTTCTAAAGATGGTGTGTGCTTTCCTGCTTTGTGTAGTTTGCATCTGAGTGGCAGTCTTTCGGTGGAGATGATCTCGTGTCTCCTAAAGCACAGGGAGGGGCTGGTGACACGCAAGATGAGTGGTATCGTTCTGGTCAGGCATAGTGCAGTCACACCAGGCACAGCGTACTGGTCAAACTCAGGATCCTGTGGCTTTGTGTTGGAAACTGAACCTCACACCACCCGACCCTCAACACAGCTGCTGGGCTGCCTTATATTTACTGAGTGGCCAGATTCAACAGCAACCCACGTCGTCCAGTCTGCTGAAGGGGCCGGTCCACGCTAATAGTTCTTATCTGCAGTATCAATGAAACTGCCTACAGAAGTGAGGTAGCCAAAGCAAGAACCCATGCTTGACATAAGCAAAACGAAAGAGAATTATTAAAGCGTTCAGGAAGCGCAAAGGGAGTCAGAGAGTCTCTACTAGTTTTAGAACACAACTCAGTTGTCAACAGGTTCAGGATCCTTGGCCAGACCACTGAGCATATATCAATCAGGGAATACTTCTGCTCAGCAGCGAAGTCGCTTCCAGTGTGAAGGTTAAGGAAGCAGGGAACCGAGTTAGACGACTCGCAACGGGTCCTTTCACGGTGCCTCTGTGACCGGTGGTATTACAGCGTGGTTTGCTGGAGATGATGCAGGACTGGATCTCCACCCGGAACATGGCACCCAGTGTGCTACCCTCTACTGATGGTGTACGTCTTGATCATTGTTCCATAAGATCTAGCGATATACTCTAACACCTAAATTACTCTGGCCATAATCTGGTGTGCCCCCCACGAAGAGGTGGGGGATACTGCCATGTCTGAAAACAACAAAAATATTTCTTCCCCTGAGTAGGCCACATTATGAACACATAGGCTATTGGACTACTGCCCTCTGTGTAGCCATTAGAACACTAATAATTTTATTATAACCACACTGTACTATTTTCACATCTGAATTTCGGTTTAAAACTGACTTGCATCATATCTACTATTGATGTGCCCGTTAGTTTGACTCTGGTTTGTTGACCCTCTAACTTTGTTGTCAGGGATTAATAGCTCCTTGAAATCGAATTACATGACGTGTCACAAGCAGATAAACAACGTTCCCAACAAAAGCTCTCATGGCTGTAATGAGAGCCAAGAGCAGCCTTTGATAATATAGTCAGACAGTGTGAACTTTAAATGTTTCAAGTGCCCCTCAAACTGAGCTGCTGAAACTGAAATTTTCACTTGAGATAAGGTTGGCTGTATTTGGTGAAATGTTTCACATTAAAAAATGCTCGTTTTCCTTGTTCCTGTCACAGCTGTTACAAAAACTGATTGTAGAATTATTCTGTAGTTCTTCCTTTTTGGACCTGAATAATTACCTCACACCATTCTATTATATATGTAGAGGATTTACTTGGCGTATGCTAATAAAATGTAACCTTACAATGTATTTAACTATGCAGTTAAAGGCAACCTGTGTCATGCGCAGTTTATTTTTGCAGTAAAGATTGGTGCTTCAGAACCTGGGGAGTTGTATAGTTTAATTGTATTGCTTTGTACAGCGTTCAAGCAAATATGTCAGTTTTCAGTGTTTTGCACCACAAATAAAGCTGAGGACTCGGAGCCTTAGCGACGCACGAGAGCCCAGACTACCCTGGCCACAATCTGTTCTCCCCTCCTGGGTTCTGGTAGGGGGTAACTGTCCATTAGAACACTGACCAACACAATTGGCAACAGTTTCTCAGTGTGAGCAGTCAGAGTTCTGAGCGGTTAGCACATTCACATTACCTCACACATTGTGATGTCACGTAAAATGTTAAAACAGTGAAATATGTGTGTAAGATGGTTTGTACAGTTTTTTCTCACTTGTGCTTTGAGATGTATTACTGATGTATTGCTTGTTTTCTGTTCTGTGTTTTTGGATGTTACTCAGTACAGCTGAACCAAAATACAAATTAAGGTGTATGGCAAACACAAGGTATTCAGCCTAAAAGCATGCTACTGGTTTATAAGTGAAATTGGTATGTCCACTGATTAAATTGTAAAAATACGCAACTCCCAATAAGTCATATCTCACAAATCTTTAAAATATTTTTTTTTACAAAAATAAACAAATTATGGATTAATATGTGAATTGTTTGTACTTCAGTTATTTTCTACCATGATCCGTTTGTAGTCATCACAATAAAGTGTTTCATTCCTTTATTTATGTCCTTTTTTCCGTCCGTGTGTAAAACAGGAAACACGTTGTCGTGGGTATCACACGAAAGCAGCAAACCATTCAAAAACCATGGTATATCTAAGAACAAACATATAATTTCTGGAACCCTAAAAAAACCAGCCTATTTTAATCAAAGGATATACTAGCAAAAATATTAACTGTTTATTACCTATATCCCAAACACGATAGGTTAATATGTTTCATATTATGGGTTACGGTTCTTTCAAAATAAGTCTAAAAGTTTGGCTTGTGAATGGTTGTGTCAGACTTGCACATGTGACAATGTTCAAATGCTGTTTCCTAAAGTAAAAGTGTTACTTTATTTTGTTACTGTAATTGATTGACTTGAAATCCTTAAAAATTTGAGTGATACAAATCAGAATGTCTTCTTTCAAAATATAAAGTGTGCTTTTTTTCTGCCTAAACCATACCTTGATGTTTTGAAAATTATGACAATATGGATATTTCAAAAGCTATTTATATGAAAAAGAAATTAAAACTATTATAATACTTGGTGGTGTTTTTAGGATGTTATTATATACATTAATGGCCATTTTGTTTATTTTTCTCTTTCACTGCTTTTATTGCAAAGAGAAATTAATCCCGTCTTTGTTGGGGCCTGTTTGCAAGATAATACACAAACAGAGAAAACTTTCTGTCACGGGGTCATGACATGTGAACTTAAAAACGAACACAGCAGAATGCAAACCTTCCATCAAACAATGCTGAAATTTTCAGATCTTCTACAATTAGTGCCTATGGACGTTCAGTCACTCACTACTATACAACAATATTTGAAGCAGCTTTGGAAAAATGACTAATAAATTCTCATAACAAATCCCCTTGTGTTAACATTGATCAGGAAAAGTTGAGTATATCGTAAAATTAATGGACTCTAGTGTCTAAAGATACATGAGATTTGTATTAAATTTCTGAAATTCTGTGTTTGATGTCTCCGTTAATGGGATAAATTGTTTTGCTGAAGTGTTGTGGATTTGATGTAATGTTTTTGGCAGTGTTTGTAACACAACATAAAGAACAATCACTGCTGTTGTACAGAAATATTGTGTCATTGTCTACAGGAAAGTGTTGACAAAAACTCACAAGTGGTTCAGGTTTTAGAGGTTTTCCGCAGGCTTTTTGTTATCTAAAATGTGTGTGTTTGGGCGGTTGTACACACACACACACACACACACACACACACACACACACACAAGCACATATGTTGCTTTCAACCACTAAAAGGATTCTTCCACTGACTCTAGTGTATCAGCCCCTTGTTGTGCCTGACTGTCCCTGAATGCCCAGGACCTGACTTTGTATACGTGACAGATCAAGGGTTACCTAGGTGCTGAGCCACAGCACTCATTGTGGCAAGGCAAACCCACAAGCTAAATGCTCATTTCCTATTCCTTTTTAGCCATCTTGCTGGGATTTCGAGCGAGGTCACTGTGCTGACCACTGTTTTTTTTTTTTATCAGAACTTTTTCTGCAGCATGTGGGTTGGCTTGCGGTCCATTTTCCAAGGTAAACAATACACATCCTAGACTTGGAGAAAGTGGACCTGGACATACGACCCATTCACAAACGTTGGGCAAGTGGGATCTCTCCACTTCGACAAAGTTCAGCCACTGAGCTACAGCATTAACTTGTATTCTAACAAGATTAAAATATATTTGTCCTGGGGATTAACATACTTGAGTGCCCTTTGCCTTTTCGGCAGTGGCAGTGTGCTTTGATCTGTGTTGCGTGGCAAGAGAGAAGGCTGGGCCTCACTATCCGAGTGCCAAGTGTGAAATTAGCCTGATGTCATCCCCATTCTCCACCTTTTACATCTTTCACCAGTTTAATTATATTTCCGCCACAAAGCTCGGTGCTTCATTGCATATTCAGGTTTGACTAGGAAGCATTTTGAAACTATGGAAAATAACCCAGCAGGGGCGGAGGACAGGATGGTCCATTGTGTGGCCTGCAGACAAGACACGTCAATACTTTTCTGATATATATAAACCCTGACTGGCTTCTGCCTTTGGCCTTTCTTCGTGTTAAACTTAAATCAGCAGGCCTCGTGAATTTGTGAATTTATGGCGGCTGGCCTGTTGAACAAGCTGATTTGTTCTGTAAATCAAACGAATCTTGTGCTCTTTCTGCTTTAAGTCAATGAGTATGCAGTATGTTTGAAGAAACTATTTTAAAATTGTTTTGAATTAATTTTTTAATAAGTTAATAATTTACAGAAAATATATGTACGTATATGCATACATTATATATATACGTGTGTGTGTGTGTGTGTGTGTGTGTGAGTGAGTGAGTGAGTGAGTGAGTGACATAAAAATTGTTTATAATACAAATGGTATAAATACAGAATATTTTTATTCTAATTCCAATTTTCTTATAACTCAGCAATGTTTTGGCTAAATTATTTTTATGTTGACACTCAAATTATTACTCATTAATGTATGGGAATTCTGGGTTTTCCTGAAAGGACATTATGGTGGTAGCCTTTGGGGATGGGAAAACTTGGGAAAATGCCGAATTAATGAGATTCCTTTAAGGACGTCTTGAATTCAGAGGTGCAGCGGCGCAACGACAGAGGAAACGAGCCACCTGCAGCTGTGACAGAAGGCTTTGACCTTCATCGGGGTCTCGCGGACACAGACTTCTTTCAGGGCAGCGCTAAGTGTCTGAGAGGCACCGGCCTTTTTCTGCCGCGAACTCATCAAGTCAGCGGCCGTTGGGCGTTACTTCCACATACAAGCTGGACGAGAAAAGAAATGCAGATGAGCTTCTTTTCGCATTGAAGAGCAGGTCAATGCTGGGAAGGGTCGTCAAAGATAGCCCGCCTTTTGTGTCAGTCCTCCTCCGCTGGCAACTTTTCCTTAAAGTGTTGGGTCGCATCAGGTAACACGTGTGGAGAATCGGAAAAACATTTAAATTGCTGCGAATGGGTGTCTTCCATTTTGCACAAGGAAAAACCTCAGCCATTCCTTTGTAAAAATGCTTGCGTTTACTGCATTTGGTACTCAATGTACTCCTTTAAGAACATCAGACACTGAAGACGTATTTTTAAACGTTGCAATTCTTTAGATTATGGCTTTCTGCCTCCCGCTAAACAATCCTAATTTTGCATTGAAATATAAATTGTTAATATTGAAACGTACGACTTTAATGTGATCATGTCTGATGGTAGCTTGTAAATTATTACGAAATGCATAATCTTCAAAGGTTTGTTTCTGGATGTCCAATAAATAAATAAATAAATGGGATAAGTAAAATAAATAAACAAATAACAGGTTTAAAAAAAAATCACTCGCAATGATGAATTACATTCTGTACTCGCTGTAGGTTATGCAATAAAGTAATCTTCATGTGTTCAAAAGTAATGTTACCTGGTGGTCTTATTTATTTTACAATCATGACAAATGTTTCCTACATATAAAGTGTGCTTGTTGTTCTGGTACGAGAAATTAGCAAGACTCCCACTGAGCGTCTCAGGTTAAGTTTTAAAATGAACATATTGATATTTATATGTTTAGCTATTTGTTCTATGGAAACATTCCAGATCGAGTATACACAATCCATATATATATAATTTTTTTTTCGCGCTTGTGTGAGGTCACTTTTTCAATGAGAACTAACAGAATATCGTACAGTTCATCATACTAAAAGTTCTTTTATTATTGCATTTATCTTCTCATAATAAAAAAAAAAAAAATTAGAATACGTCATGGTTCAGTAAGTCACTGTATATCTAATTCAGAGTATATGTTGATTAACACCCATAAGTCAGCCTGTTTATTTTTAATAAGACACGGAAGAAATTTTTGATCGCACAAGTGTAAAATAAAATTAGCAAAAAGTGTTTCATGTCTGACATGACATGTTATACCGTTTTCGTCTGTCTGAAACTCGATATGTGGAAACTGATAAGACTGTTGATTAAAGTTTGAACCTGCGATGGGTACAAGTTACAAGTATATTACCACCACGATTACTTGTATTACTACTGTTATTAATAGTGTTACTGTTGGTGCGCTTGTTACTGTTACCACTAGTAGTACTATAGTAGTGCTGCTGTTTCTTCTACTAGGCCTAATTGTACTCTCACTAAAGTGCTCCGTGCTGTTGCTGACGCTCGTGTGTTTCCACGTGTGTACACGACCACGAATTAAATATTGATAGCTCAGTAAGAGGGGGAAATGGACGCGAAACAGCTAGCACGTCATTTTATAATGTGTCACTTCCAGCTGCAGCCGAACCCAATTTCGCGCTTGCAATTAAGCGTGTATAAATTTCTGAGGCATAAACTGACAATTATGATATATATATAATATTTTCACAATGAAACATAATTGTATTTTGCATTTATAAAAAGCATTTTATATGATTTATTTGCATAATGCAAGACACTGATTAAATATTAATGTATTTGCATCTTATATACGTAGAATAAATTATGTTAAATATTTAACAAAGCCTAATAAAAACGATCTGAAATAATACTATTAATTTTGCGAACACAGTTTATATGAATTAGTCAGTTTTACTTGAACATCTTCGAAAGTGCTGAAAATAAGAGCTGAATCGTGTCCCGTTATGGTATCAGAGCTCAAAACCGAAAGACGAATAACGCTGAATTGCTGAACAGCAAATATGTTGTATTTTTAATTAACTTAACTAACAACGGGCTATTTAACTGACGCGCGCTCTCTTCCAAACGTTTTAGTGATAATGTAAACAAGCGTGACGTCATTTCCGTAGGGCTCAGTTCCTTTCTGTTAGTTTTATTTGGGTAAATAATGAAAGTAGCTCAGTTAAACGAGCACGGTCATGGTTTTTCTGGATTACTACACGAACTAACGGATACCATTTTACATCTTCGAAGATTTGACGTTAGTGTTTATCGGTGATAAACAACGATCAACTTTGAACAGAACTTTCTTCGAGGTTTATTTGTTCGCTCTCCCAGTTATCGATAGGCAGTTAAAGTACACAGTTAAACATACAAATTATATACATGTGTTTTTTTATGAAAGAAAACTTTAGATCATAGCCACATAAAATTTCAACAATGTTACATCGCAGATATTTCATGTTTGTTTTTAACATTTTTACTTATAAAAAATGCTATTGAAAATTCATTGTGTCGTCTACCTGATGTTAAAGGTAAAATTCCTGATACAAACAATATGCATTTAACGCAATGCTTACTATATAGCACAGTTCCGGGGGAGTTCGTTTATAAACTTTTAAGGCAAGTATATTTAGTTTGGTGGATCTCAGTTCATGCACACTTTTCAGATGTACCAAAAGAAAAAAAAAACTTCACACGAACGAAAGCACACAATTTGGTATAAACTGAAACATAATACTTTGTCATTTCGTATCTATGATCATAAACGTTTATTTGTCCAGATGTCACAATCTGCTGTTTACATGCGAAGGCCTCAGCAGACAATTCGTCTGCAAAAAAAGAAGTTATTGCATGATAAATAAGCGGTGTATGATCTACTTTCGATAAGCAATTTTTGTTACAGGATAGATTTTTAATATAATCTATATAAATAAAAATGTAATTTCCTGCACTTTGTCAACTGTTTAAAACCGTTATTTCAAAGAAGATGTGATATCTATACCTGTGCCTACATCGCCTGTATATATTTCTGCGAATGGCGTGAAACAAAGTTTATTTTGAAGCAGACTGATCCACGTCCGAACACTGCGCTGAACATTATATCACTGTCTATATGTTTAAACGCTATTTCTCCGAATACAATAATGCATAAATATTTATTTTCAAAAACGTAGGCCTATACAAATATGATTATATTGCCATTCCGTAAACCTATATTTTGATCATAGAAGCCATGGTAAGGCTAGAAGATCATAATCGCAAAAGTGAATTGGCCACATGGAAGAAATGTCATCGCGGTTTTGTGTCATTTCACGGTGCCAGCAACGCCAAAAGTAGATTTGAAATGTTGCTTGTTGTTTCACGAATGTAGCTTAGCCAAATGTTAACATGTATAAGCCACAAAACTTAGTTTATTCGCAACCCAGTCGTTCGTTATCTAAATATTTTTGAGGCGTACAATGTCCCAGAGTACAGTTTTTCTACTGTGGGCATAAAACACATATCTTTAATCGATAATCAAAAACACTTGTTTTTGTCTGAGACTATACAGAAAACTCAAAACTCGTACCAACCATCTAAACAAAACGAATAAAATAATAAAAAAAAAATAATAGTAATACAGAAATAAACATAGAATTAAAATATACCTTAACAATCAGCAATTTATTTAGACTCACAGTTGCCTGAACGCAGCAGAAAAAAATCTTTGGACTTCAGCAAATTGGTATTTCATTTTTAACTGTCAGATGTGTTTAAAAGTCAAATACCGTTAACAGCGTTTGTTAGAAAAAGAAACGTAACTGAAAGGCTTTCGCGGAAGTGGCGTCTAAAGTTTCAAGAGAAAAACGCAAAAGTTCGTAAGACTCAGAAACGACCCTTACTGGTAAATTATATGTACACGATATTGCAGAATTATATCTAATACATATATCTCCGACAATAAATGCTGGTGTGTCTTCTACACTGGCCCTTTCGTGAAATTATTGCATTGTATTTTCTCGTCTCGTTCGACGTTATTCGCTGTCTGATTTGTCGTCTTTTTCCGCTGTGGAGTGATTGTACAGTCCTTGGGCCATCAGGTGGAGGGCCAACGTGTTTTTGTTTCCCGTGGCTTTTTTAATTTTTGCTCTTTTGTTCTGAAACCAAATTTTTATCTGTGACTCGTTAAGGCCGAGTTCTTGCGCAAGACTTTGCCTCCTCTGTTCGGTCAGGTACCGGTTTGTTTGAAATTCAGCTTTTAGTCTCTGGAGCTGTTCAGCTGTGAAGGCTGTCCGTGGCCGCTTGTCCTCCTTGCTGGCGGTTTTCTTCTTTGGTTTACGAGACCTGGGTCCTGTCGCGTGGAATACAATTAATAAATGATTAGGTTCTAACGGGCACGTGGTAGGCTGCCCTTAAACTGTAAAAAACTGCAACTATTAAGTAAAACACAAGAAATCCAAACAATACGATTATTTTAAAATTAATAAATAATTGTAATGATAATATTCTTTATATATCTTTTACGAACAGAACGTTCGAATTTTAAATACTTCCTTCGTTAATGTGCATGTGACCTAAACGAGATTTTAAATAATAATAATAATAATAATAATAATAATAATAATAATAATAATAATACAAAGTATACTATTGAATGTAGAGGGGATTTTAGGGGGTTAGGGTGTAATCTGCCATTTTGGAAACGAATTATATTTGTGACCATGAGTAAGGGCGGTGCGGGGTGTAGGTGGGGG
>JABJVR010000065.1:4156322-4196387 GCA_025773905.1 Chitala chitala
CTGGGTTCGGGGTAGGTTAGACCTGGTCCTGTCTTTGGGTTCGGGGTAGGTTAAACCTGGTCCTGTCTCTGGGTTCTGGGTAGGTTAAACCTGGTCCTGTCTCTGGTTCGGGGTAGGTTAAACCTGGTCCTGTCTCTGGGTTTGGGGTAGGTGTCCCCTGTGTGCTCACAGAGCTGCTTCAGGGAGTAAGATGTTCTCATCATGGGCACCAGTTTGATGTTATAGTTGCACAACATGTATTTATATGCATTTATCTGGGGACACCAGGTGTCTTTAGTCAAGACAGTAACCAGTTTGCACAGATGACAGCAGGTCAGACAGCAGTGACAAAGGGCGTTCAGCATATTGGAACTTCCTCTGCTTTGGTCTTTGTGATGATCCATGTAACTTCTGTCAGTCAGAAAGGTAAAGATCTGGAATCTCCAAAGCCAAAGGATGCAGCAAAGAAGTGGCCCATGTGGAGTCTGGGTCTAACCCAAACTTTGGGAAGAGACAGGGGAGTTTGGGAAGAGACAGGGGAGTTTGGGAAGAGACAGGGGGGTTCGCTACCCACTGGTCCACTGTGCCATCCCATAAGGCTGGAGGTAAAATTTTCCTAAACGCAGTCTGATGTTCTCAGATCCAGTGCCAACGAATGCAATGTTTTTTTTCTCGGCACATACGGACCAAAACAAGTGTGGTTTGTTATTACAAATCCAAGACTCTCTGTGTTCTGCTCTGTCCGGCTTTTGTATTATACATTTTTCTATCATAATTTTACGTTTTTGATTACAAAAATTGAATATTCACACATACATTATCAAATGTTATGTTATAGTGTTTATCTTGGCCTAAGTACTAAGTTCCCATAATATAAAAATGTTTGAATTGAAATCTGTACGTAGGCATGAGGGTAATGCAGTGGGGTAAGAAAATGAAATTCTTAACAGGAAAATTGCAATTTCAGCTTTTTATCATACATTATTCAGCTATTTATTCTTTTTGTAGGGCTGTAGATGACCTGTAGCCTAACCCTACCAGCAAAGCAGGGTACACCCTGGGTAGGGTGCAAACCTATCGCATGGCAAACACACCACACTTTAAGTGCTTTTTGAAGGGCTAAGTATCTTTAACCCACATGCTAAATGTTCTTTGTGAGGAAATGTTTGTTTTTTTGTTGGCAGAGATATATAGAGAAGGCCAGAGGGAGAGTGTATTTGTGGGTTAGAGAAAGTGTATGACAAGGTGCCAAGAAAGGAGTTATTTTATTGTATGAAGAAGTCAGGAGTGCCAAAGAGGTGTTTTAGGGTAGTACAGGAACTGTGTGAGGACAGTGTGACAGTTCAAGGTGGAGGTAGGATGGCATCAAGGATCAGCTTCTAGCCCCTGCTTGTTTGCAATGGTGATAGTTTGATGGATGAGGTCAGACAGGAGTCTCCATGGACTGTGATGCTCACAGATGACGTTATATATATCTATATATCAGCTTTTATTGTCATCGCATACATATACATGTTGCACATACACGTCACAACAAAATTTGTCCTCTGCATTTGACCCATCCCCCTGGGGGGAGCAGTGAGCAGCCACATGGCCCCCGGGGAGCTAGCATTGAGTGTCCTGCTCAAGGACACACATGGCTGGGATTTGAACCAGAGACTGGGAGGTACCTCCCAGCCCGGTGCTCTACCCATTGAGATCACGTTTTGATCTGTAGTGAGAACAGGGAGCAGGTTGAGACAAGCCTGTAAAGGAGGATGTGTGAAAGGGGAGTGAAAGACAGTAGGAGCAAGAACGAGTACATGTGTGAACAAGAGGCGGTGCAGCTGCAGGGACTAGAGGTGGTGAGGAGGGAGGAGTTTAAATGCCTGGGGTCAACTATCCAAGGTAATGAGTTTAACAGTTGAGTTCAGAATTAAGTAAATCAATATGGTACAGAATTATGTATCTGAAAACCATTCAAACTGGCTCAGTCTTCTCTTAGAAAACATTCTGGCATCTGCTTAGTTGCAGTGCAATACATTAACACCTTGTAAAAGACATCTACAGTCACAGCATAAACATCCAACTAACAGATGCTAAAAGAAAATCGCGAAGTCCATTAGGTTTTACTTTAAAAGTCAGTATAATGAGATAAGAAGTTTTTTTCCCCTCATAATTATGACATAAAAAACGTAATTATGAGAATTATATATGTACATTTACATTTTTTAATTTAGCAGATGGTTTCCTATTCAGTTTTTTTCTTTGTAATAATTAAACACCACTGTACGGATTCATCACATACAAAAAAACAGTTTAAATGTAGAACAGAACTGCTATATGTATGTACTGGACTAAATGTTGGTGAATAGCGGTAACAGCCCTTCAACCACTGCCTATGGTACATTTTATTATTTTATTCCTAGATGCAAACTGCCCATTTAAGAAGCTCAATGCTTCTACTTATAAAGGTTTTAGCACCAGTTTTGGGCCTGTGGGACAGTTCAGGGGATTTCTGAGTAACTGTGTCCATGGACTTGGCGTTATCTCAAACCGAGAGGCCAGTGGAGAGGTCAGAGAGCAAAGTGTGTCCGCAGTCAAGTTCAGTGCTCTGCAGGACAGCGTCCGAGAAATCAGAGAGCAAAGGCCATCGACCTGATAGGTCAGTGCCCTACAGTAAAGGGTGTAAACATTAGCGTGTGAGGTAAGGATTCACTCTGAGCTCTCAGCCTGGGCTCCAAGCAGAAGTAGGTCTTGTGATGTGTGTTTACCGCAGGCTAAAGCAAATGTTTCTCAGCTCTGTTTGCTTCCAGTTTTGAGTTGTGGAGGGCGAGGAAGATACATCATGTTGTGTCGCGGGACATTCTGACGACTGAAAGGCCTCAGTGTCTCGACCGGTGTGCTAAGACACACCCCACCTGGCTTTCAAGATACTGTATTATGTTTAACGTGCGGCTATTACTCCGGTCTCGGAACAGCAGCTATAACTACAGGAAACCTGACACTTGGCTGTGAGTCCAGCTCCCGGGGGGGGGGGGGGGGGGGGCGGGGGGTTCCAGGGGAGGGTGAGGCACCCCTTTTCTCTTCATCTCCGTAACCATAGGAACTAAATTCATAAGCAAGTTTTTCATTAAGTTAAAACTATTGAGAATAATATCTACAATCCTCACGAAAGCTTAGGTGCGTTCCTCTGGTTTTCCATAAACGTTTAAATCTGAGTTTTTTCTTTTAATAAAATACAATACGCATTAAATAAATGCAGAATTCGTTTATAATTAATATGTTATACATTATTAATGTCGCGAAGAAAAAGTGTAGTCGAGAATAATACTTCACTTTGTACATAAATGTAACCTCTTTCAAATACGTCCTTGAGAACGATGCTACAATCTGGTCTAGACACCAGCTACCCTATTGCAGGCGCGAGACGTATTTTAGAATTCTCGTACTTAAGTGCTCTTTGTTGCCTTGAAATGTTAGAGCTGCAGAAGTGAAACTGTATTCGTTTCAATAATTCAACAAACAATAATTTAAAAACAGCAGTACTCTGTAATATTAAGATTTACTTATTTTTGCACGGTTGTTCCTAACCATTTCTTTGAGATATCAAATATTAATTTTATTCTAAATACTTACATTAAATTAACTTTTTAAAAGTTGATGTTTAAACATTTACGCGCTATGGCACAATAACAATACTTATTATAATCAATGTTTGTTAATCGTTTATATAAAAATAGCATTTAAAATAATAAAATTGCCTCTTGTTTTACTGTATAATAATTCATGTTAAATATTCTGGTGTAATTACGATTTTTGTTAGTAAATTAGTTTGTTTAAACAGAAATCTGGCATATAATACGGGCAAAGGCACGTACACATCACACGTCTATATCGTCAGTCCAATTTTATACGGAAGTGCATTTACAAGGTCTGCTCCGTAGACAAAAAAATATGCTAATTTAATAATAACAAAGAATCTGACGGAACAATGGCGTAGATTCTGCGATTTAATGGCGAACTCAAAAACCATGTCTTAAAAGCAATAAACTCATCGAAAATTCTTTAAAATCCCACGTCAGCTTATAGTTCTTTATTTCAAAGACTTTTACAAAGAAAACGCAAACCTCTACAGTGTCCACACTCTTGGAATCGTCTTGAATTTTGAATTGACAAATATCTTAATAAACTGTAATCCTAAACAATAAAATTGAATTATCAAATGAAAATTCCTTCCAGATTTAAAAGGCCAGTAATAATAATAATAATAATAATAATAATAACAATAATAATAATAATAATGCACACACATGGTTTAATTGTATTTAAATAATAATATACAAAATATTGCACAAAGTCGTTATATTCTTTACTTTTATGTTTACGCATCAAAGAACTTTAAAAACAACAGAACTTTAATAGTATTGCCTTAGCCTTATATTTCGATTTATCTTATCAAAGAAAAATGGAAAAATACAAAAAATTACTATCGTAACAAATTATCCATGAATAAAAACAAGGCAGTAAATTTCACTGACGATATATTATGTAGGTTAAACGGTATGGAGTATACGTGAACTAGATTTAGATTTTTTTTTTATAATAGCACTAACATAATATACAATAATGTATAACTTCGTGTAAAAATTACAATGGGATTGTATTAAACGTCTATGAATATTGAAAGTCTTTAAATTAAATGGTTTTATTCTATGTATTTTAGACACCTAATAACAACAATAAAAGCGACGCGTTATTTTCAGTTGCATTTAATTGTTCACTGTGATGCAGTTTCCAGAACCTCTTCTTTTCGTTTATCTGCCAAACATTTTTTTACATTTATTATTTTAATTTACAATTTTAAGATATTTTGGTTAACCGACATAGTGTATATTGTTCATATAATTGGAAACACGTAATCATACAGACGTGCCGTGCGTTAAACTGTACAAAAATTACCTAATGAACATAATTTATGTTGATTTCGGTTTTTATTTCGTTTCCGGTACATTTAATGACTGAGAAACGTCTTACCTGACGAAGGCCTATCCGAATATCTGGTACAGTACACCCATGCTGGCCAGAGCAAAGGCTGGGATGAAGGCGTGCAGCTGGCTTGAGAACTATCCGAATCCGAACTTAGGCACTGTTCTCCACTTTCTCCACGGGACTTCAGGCGATGGTCCTGTGAAATTTCGGGCTTCTTAGCCCCGGTGACCGGGGGACTGGAGGTTCCTTCCTCCGCCAACGTCCCTCCTACCTGCCCAGTTCCAGGGACCGAAAGACTATGATTCTCTCTTCCACTTATGTTTCTTTCGTCTCTGTTAAAAATCCCGTCTTTTCTGCGCCCGAAGTCCGGTCGTAAAATATTATCAATGAAAAAGTTAGTAATTCGGTGTGGAAGCAGATTTGCCGGTGCTTGTAAGAGCGGAATAATGGCTCTGTTAGACTCATCACTTGAGTCCCGACGTTCCGCTTCCCTGTTGCCATGATCATTTTCTTCCATTCTGATCCGTTCCCAATATTTTTACTTTAACCCCTTTCTCGCTTTCTCCCTCACCCACACAGAAGTAGATAAATTCCAGATTTAAAAAGCTCGTGTCCTGTCCTGTGTCGTTTATTTTGGAAAAAAAAATCTATTTACAAAAACCCTTAAATATACAATAAATACTTTAAAGACGATGAACCCTTTTCTTACTGTGTTCACAAAGAAAAATCATAATTTTGTTCTTCAAATTCCGAACGAGTCTATCCTTTATATCTCTGCTTAATAAATATCATTTGGGGAGCTGAGTTGCTGATAATATTTTGCTGAGTTGGTCCAGAAGGAGTGTTTCAGTTGTTTAACTACAGATAAATAAAGACGCGCTAACTGATTCTGAAATACTTTCACTCTGGATTTTTGTTCTTATTTTTAATACGAGTCCCCCGGGTGACGTTGCAGTCCGGTAACCTAGACACGTGCCTGTGACCAATAGGATGATGGAGATTTTACCACGTGGCTCTGTGACTCAAGAGTAAATGACAGCACTCAACCTCGTCTTTACTAGTCCTCTTCCTAGCCCACCCCCGGATTTTTTTAAAGCTGTAGTGTTCTTCCAAATCACAACGAACAAATAAGCACACAGCTAACACACAAATGCTGCAAATATTGGCCATACACACTTGGATGATTTCCCCCACTAAGGAATGCTTTCATAATGTAATATCCATTAAGAAATAAATACAAGAAATACGTAGAAATACGTTGCCCATTTTCTGATGGGTTTCATGCTGACAGGAGGGACATATATTTTGTTTTTTTTTTTGCGATTAACAAAACATTTTTGTATCAGGATCACTGGTCAGAGTGTCCTGTTCAAGCACAGACAGAGCAACAGATTCAAATATATGAAAAGACAGAAGCACAAAAGATGTCAGGGAAGGACAACCAACGGAACTTAGTAAAAAAAAAAAAAAAAAAACACCGAAGACGAAGGCATGTCTTTTTTGGCAGTTTTGAGATATAACAGAGAGGGTTACATTGATGTTAACATAATGCATAACTTTGAAATCGTCAGATATCTCACACTCAATATGGGAATCGTAACGAGTCACGCGCTACATGTGCTGCAGTTCCTTGTTGGTAACCAAGCGGCGTGAATCCAAATGCGTTACTTTTCTACGACAAGCAAAGGTATATCCAAACCATCACGGTATCTCTATAATTTATTAGTTACTTTTCAAAGTCAACGGAAGCTGAAGGCAGAATGCTCGCCAGACGCGGTTCAGACGTGGGTCGGACAGCCAGCTTCAGTGGGGTCAGACTGAAAAGAGGCCAGTGGCGCTTTAAAAAAATCTGTGATGCAGAGTGTTGCGATATTGGTGCACATGATTCCGAGCAGCGCCAAACACGAAACAAACGGAAACTTTGGAGTTCAATTCTATAATCGCATGGAAAATGATTTTCTGCGAGATACCTAAAACCGCAACTATAATTAGCAATTTTGCATTTCAATAATAACGAGGCGCCTAAGGAAAGCAACCAAGTGTCGGAAAAAATCTCGGAATTTTAAGAGGCTCTATTTAGGCTATATCTCATCTTTTCAGGGATGTTGTGTTTTATATTTACCGTGGAGGAGGTGATTATAGTTAGATACCAATTTTTTGGTTAACGTCAGTACTGTGTGTTTATTTACACTGATTGTACGTCTCGCACGGATGGTGGTTAGCATTGTAATCGTGGGTATAATTGTAACCGCAGTTTGTTTTCGAAATTCCATTTGACGTGTACATTGCTACATAACAATTGTTCCCGTTTTCTTGGGGAAGTTGAGAGTCTGATGTAACACTCCTAATATAAATATATATTTTTTAATTATATCACCATGACATAAGGGTAAACAGTAAAAAAGTAAAACGGTGGTGTTTATTGCATCATGTTGGATTAATAATGCTGAATAATTTGTTTTCTATTTTAGATAATTGTTTTTTTTCATGGCGTTACGACGCTTAATATATGGCGATACTCTGAAATATACTTGTATTAAAATCAGTTGCGTTTAAACCATTGGAAAAGTGATACTAGTACATTAGATAGCCTTGTTTAAACTGTTATTATCTATAGTTAACATAAAAATCGCGTCCATGGACATATTATGTATTTGTCATTTAAGTTTCAATGTTATAATAACAGTTGATTTGATTTTTTTCTTACGTTAACATGTATTATAATTACTATCGTTAGTTTACGAATATGCCTTCACTTTTCATCTTTATAATATATCACTAACTATATCACAAACGCACTGTTGTGATGAAGTATAAAATAAGTTTCTTTATAGTAAAAAAAAAACACGCTTTAAATGTTATTACCTAATTAGTTTGCTTTCATTTTGAATTGTGTCCGGCCTGCAGAACATTAAGCCTTCATATAGTTCACATGGATTAGCTGTTAAAAATGAAGAGGACATTGATCGACTAACTTAAAATCACTCTTGCTAGTTAAACTTTCTTCTTCGTCAAAAGACGTAGCTGTAATTGTGTTTTTAAAATTCGAGGTTCAAATTTCTTGGAAAATTTTCGATTTCCACAACTTGCTTCCAGGAGCCCAAGGTGGTATAGTGTGATAGCGAACTGGGACTGCGCATACAAATTTACTTCATCAGTTCAGTGTCAACACGGTGAGGCAAAAACATGGACCTATGAACGTAATTACAAGCGCCAGCCTCGTGCGGTTTTATTCTCAGTGTTGATACCGATTCTGATGATATTGAGATTTAAAGTAAAAAGACTGCCTCACAGCATCAACATGATAGATTGCTGCTATTAACAAAAGGATGTATATAATTTTGCTCCTAGACATATTTAAGACGGGACTACATCGGGATTTATATAGCACAAATGGCTATATAAGTTATGTATTTTCGTTTGTTGTTTCTGTTGTGGTTGATTGTAACAATAACAGTGATAGAAATAAGTTCATGTTGTAGCATTATCTTTGTGTAGTGCGTGGCAGATCTAGGGTAAGTGTTTAATGAAAGTTGTTTATCATGCTAAAGAAGATAGTGGAGGAAAAACATTAACAAGCAAAATACAAATATATAGCACCGTTATACAATTTTTAATGCTTATTCAAACTGTCCTTTCGCGGAAGTTCGTTATATGCATTTTTTCGTAACAAATGTGAATAATAACGTATGTTTCTTGCGTTTACTTAAACAGGTCAGTGTATTACTTTCCAGAGAGACGAAGGTAAGCCGACTTATGACCTTATTCATCATGGCTTTATTCATACCCTCTAAATATATGCCTATATCGTTTTTGTAATTTCATGTATGTCTTGTTCAACGTGGTGATTACAATACAGGTCACAAATAATATTATCGCCATTTTAATGGCAGCAGGCAGAAGAGTGATGTTCACCGAGCTTCACTGAAATGTTTGGTTTCAGTACATAGTTTAGGGTCTTAACCATCAGCGATTGTCTAAACTCTGTAAGTGTCTATAGGTGAGCTACGCGAGTCCAACACTGTTATTATACATCATATCGCCGAAGGGTAATGTCAGAATAGTACATGTGATCGTTCAGTATTAACTGACAACAGCAAGCAAAAAGCAAGGAGTTCTTCACTCCACATAACCCAAGGCCTGCTTAGAAATTAGCACAGTTCTCGCTAAATAGAAAAAGCTTGTTGACGTTGCCTATGCGGTGTCCTGTGTGTTTATAACTGCCCATGGCGTATAACTGTATTATTCAAGGCTGATATTTAACTGAACTGCGTACAAATAGGGCAAAAAGCAGCGTTTCACATACCTTCCTTGATAACTAATTAGTCGAAACAGATCTTAAATTTTAAAATAAAACAAGTTTCCTATTGGGGAAGAATAGTGACATGTCATATCATTCTAAGCAGGAGTATTTCACATGAAACTGTAATTGTGTGTGTAATGTCTTTTAAAAGTCGTTTTTGTAGTTTTGTAAACTAAAGGTAGAAAACGTCACTGGACATTCAGATATCGACGAGTGAAAGATGTGTAGCATGGCCGGTGTCTATCAATATCTTTACCCGAACATGTTAATCCCTCAGACAAAACATCTCATAGTGACAGAAGTTCAGCACCTGCCAGGGTGTCTATACAGTGCTGACCACGGAAACTGGATATTTCCCTAAAGGACCTTTAATTTATCTGAATTCCAAGGGATTTGCACCCTTTATATAAATACTAGGTGTCCGATGAACACGCTGGACGCATCGACTCATTTTCAAAGCCTAGCAAACACACCAGCTGCTCTGAATGGGATAAAATGTCAATACCTCTACCGTTTCCACATAGGAGATAAAATGTACATTTATTTGAATTTGGTTATTTGGTTTGGAAGACAATTTTAAACGACAGCAAAAAGTTTAGCGAGAGTTACGTTTTCTCGTGACGCGTGTACAACTGGAAAACACACACATTACATAGACAGGCCGGCAGACAGATTGACAAATAGATATAAAGTACACACATTCGTGATAAACTTGGTTTCGATTCACCTGCTGCTCTTACTACTCTTACTAGGCAACTGTCGATAGCGTCAAAGGGCGTCAAAGGGTAATTCGCTGGACGTAAAGTATATTTAGAAGAATGTCAATGCGCAATATGACAGTTGTTCCCGCCAATAAAACAACCCGTTTACTCCCGGTTGTTAAGGTTGGCTGGTATCCAGGCCTAGTGTTTATTTGGTAGCCCCTCCCGACTCCTCTGTGCGCTTCCATCCTGATGTACATGATGCTCCACGCAAGACAACGTTAGCCCGCTCTGTCGCCCTGACTTTCCCTTCAAACTAACAATTTTGGTGTCTTCCCAGCAAACACAAAACGTTAAAATAACGTTAGCTAAACGTTTCTGGAACGTTATCAACGTTTACCAAACGTTATTTGAACGTTTTGTGTTTGCTGGGTTTAGGGATCGTGTATAGCTATATTCTTTTTTTCCGGCTGTCTTCTTTATGGCTATGTATTTTAGTAATAATTTAGTAATTTCGAAATATTTTATTTCTCATTTAATTTCTTTTACTGGAGAAAACAGAAAATAAAACATGGTGCACATATGTAAAATTGTAACTAATGTTCATCGAGTGGGCATAATTGGACGATAAAGCAGCATGGTTTAATTAGGGTTTGGCCCTGAAAAGGAGCCTTGGTGCTCAGAGTTTCATACCCTGTCCCTATTTCAAGAAAGTTCAGGTCTTGACAAATCTTTGCCTTTAGGTTTCCCAGAAGAGGTTACGCTCCGAAGCGGATTTGTGAATGAGCGCCGTGGTATTCGCCAGATCACAGATCAGAAGGAGCCGAGGTCCCCACGCGGATGCGGCCCAATGAATAGCGGTAATATCAGCCTCATTACAATGCAGGGGTCATTCGAAATGTGCCAGCTTCCTGTAGACCTTTGAAATAAAAATGAAGACCTACACCGAGGTTATAGAGATGAGAATAAAGGTCATTTATCATTTCCGTTTTAGTTTAAGAATGATGTTGATCACATGCGTACTATACCTAATTATTTATAAGATAGTATTAAGATAATGTGTCATACCGTTGTGTTTATTTACCGTGAAATGCAGTAGCACCATAGAGAGTAACTAGACGAGTTTTGAAATGATCTTACTCCGACACACTACAACCGAACGTCACGTTTCCGGAAACTGTAATGCTTGACAGGTCTGTAAATTTCACTTACCATATATGGAAAATGTGTATTTAAAACGGTTTGCCTTTCAGTACTAGCTTTTACACCTTAATCTCGTTAAATAGTAAAAGAAGCCCTGTTTTAAAATATTTTCCCCCTTAATCTCTTAATGAAATGTTAATTATGACAATATCGCTTTCCAGCGCCTAAACCTATGCCTTTGTTTATTCTCATTTACTTTAAAGATGCAAATGTGGCCGTCGGACCTTCTCCTCGCCAGAGTGGACACTTTGAAGAATGCGAGGAGAAGATCATTTATTGCTTTTAATTACTCTTTAATCCCACTGATCGTCCTGGCGGAGATAAATCCCATCTGAATGGGTGTTGCTCTCAAAAGCGGGATTGCGCTATAGAAGCTCTAATCGAGCCTTTTGCAGTCCTGTTTTACACGCTGTTGTATCCTGCGAAGACGGTTAAGGGGATACAGATAAAGCGGGCCTAATTTAATGCGACCCAGTCTTTGGTCATCCGTTTAGCAAAATGGCTTTATTTTGAGTCCAAAGAAAACCAGGTCGTTTATCCGTCTTTGAAATCCTTGTGTTGGGCCATTGTACCCCGTGACAATGCAAATGCAAAATGTATGGACTAATTTTAAACAAACATAAAAACAAAGATGGTCGTGTATACTGTGTAATGTATCTCAAGACGACGTTTGCGAAATATAGAGAACAAAAACAACAAAAACGTTAAAAACAATAGTTTAAGCAACGTGTGTATATTTATGCTTAGAGAAGTGTCCACCTGCATCATTTGATGTTGCTTATATGGATAATTGAATAATTATGTATAACTCCGTTGTTTAAATGAAATTATACGCAATAAAGTAAAACAATTAATAGGCTTCTGTTGGTTATTGTCAACATAGGATATAGTGAGACAGCAGTATAAACATTTAAGATATTAAAACTAAGATAACCTGTGTGTATTGTCCCTGTTTATATGTTATCGTATGTATCTTACAATACAATTATTCTTAAGCAAATACTAGATAGGAACGATTAGTTTTGTTATACTGTATTTAAAGCATATGTAAACGATTTGGCTGTTATCCCTTAAGAATGACACGTATTCTAGTTTTATCACGGACTCTTGCTGCATGGTTTTTGTATAAAGATTTACAGGAAAATCAACGTTTGTTTTCCTCTAAAAGTAATGTTAAGTGAAACCAATTTGTGTCAACTAAATGCGACTAATTCATTGTTTTGAAATAATTTTGAAAGCGCCAGTGGTTGTTTCACCAACTGCTATATTCACAAGTCAGCGTTGATAATTAATTGTTGTTTGAATTTGTATTAAGTCAAGAAACCAAAAATTCGATTCACCATTTGCAGTAAATAACGATAAATTGAAACAAACACAAATTTTCATAAAATGACTTCATACTGCTATTATTTTCAATGGACCGGTCTCGTATTAGATAATTTTACTAAATGTTGTATTTTCCATACTTAGAAGTGTTATAACAGGTACCGGGTGATTATATTCCGTCTCTGCTGAATGGCACTGTCACTCCGTTTGGTTTACTTTTATACACCATTTCAAAACAAGTGCCATGTTTTCCCCCGATTGACCTTCGGTTGGGGTGGGGGGTTAGGCACTTAGATTTGTTTCAACAATGAATGAAGAATGATCGCAGAAATTTTCCTCAATCAAAATTTTCACTTAAAAAATAACTGATACATACGAATATCTCTCATTTTAACGGTGATAACTGCCAGCCACACATGTTCTTTGCAAACTCGGTAATTGTCCCTGATTGTGTGAATGTATGCACTCCACTTCTTGTAAATCATGCTTTCGCCCACTGCCTCAGTAGTACTAACAGGTATGATGCTAATTTTAACTCCCAAAACATTTATAACTCCAAACTGTTTCCTGTTTTCGTTTAACGAAACATCTTAAAGCTGTTACTCATTGTATAGTACCTATAAAGTTGACAGCTGGATTTTTTCTTTCAGAATCTGAATGATCGCATTATACCTTCCACCGAGTTACCAAACCGGTTTATTAGAGCTCGCAGCTAACTTCAGAGTGTTCAGAGTGTATTCTGTGACTGTATTGTATTACTACGGCTGTGCAGACTGTTGTCTTGTTCATCCTCCAACATTGTGAATTACGTTTTTGGGTATAGTATACGCATTCAGATACACCTAGCAAATCGATATGGTTGCTTTTTTTCTTCGGTCTTTACAGTCGACAGTACATCCATTTGAGTCTCACACACACACACACACACACACACACACACACACACACACACGCTAGGTCAAGTGACCCATTATTGTCGCGCAGCTTTAGTTCATTATAATAGGAATAGTTTGATATTTCATTAACAGATTTCTTTTCCTCGTTTTGGTTAAAAGCGCTCCATCACGTTTTTCCGCAGATATAACTTTCTGTATTTCATTTTAGTTATAGGTTACTAGGGAATATGATGGTGACGTAACGTTATTAGTGCCTCGCGCGCAATACCTTGGACATTTAATGCGGAACTCGCATCAAAAAGGCACTTTTGAAATTACGTCCCGATACACGCTCATCAATCACTTGTCAAATAAAGAGAGGGCATGCTTGTTCTGCTAATTATTCATCAAAGGGGTGGATATGATGCTCATCTGCGGCCGTCCTTCATTAGATTACTGCTTGCTGTTCATTTAGGGTAAAGGGTGATGTCAACAGTATAATGCAACGTGAAAAGTGCATTTAAGAAACAGTGTTGTCTTCCTGTCTTGGGCCACTTTCTCCGTTTGAAAACTTTTCATTCATCTTTGAAATTTTGGAAACCAAGTGGAATCGACAAAACGTTTTTATCCTAAATAATTTTAGAACCGAGAATCCAAGATTTGCGTAATCCCTGACTATGAAATTAAACTATACGTCACCCTTAATATATTCAAATATATCAAATACGTTAGGAAAATTTTGAACGAGACGTAAAACATCGGTATATTCATATAAATAGTAAATAAAACGGACTAAATGCAGTTTCACAGCTGTGTCAAGAACTGATCTTGAAATTCTTGTGAAAGCAATTTGAGCTCCCTTTACTGCATTGCGTTAAAATTTTAATTATGTTATATTTCAAACGAATACATCCGGCCGTAGTAAATATTTGTCTACTAAATATATGAATGAAAATACGGAAAACACACGAATAATTGGTGCGACAAATGAAGACGCTGTGTGTGTGGTTGCGTGTACGTATGAAAGTTAGGTATGTTAACTGATTATTTAAGTCTGTTGCCATATATACTGCCAAACGCGTATTATCACCGTTATTTATAATCATTTACATTTATTTTTTTCGCGCCAAACTTTCCACATAACTGTCAGGCTGATTCGCTCTTGTACATGGCTGACAAAAACAATTAATCTGTAAAACAATGATGAAGTGTTAAAGTTTTTAGTTATCGTAATGCAAATTTCATGTCTTACACCATTGACGTAATTCAGGTGTTTAGGTAAATATTAAGTTTTTTAACATCATCAGTTAAAAAATATAAGAGCAGTAAACCCTAACCAACGTGAAGGGGGCTGTGAAGGTCACAACTCAGTTCCTTAAAGTCTGCATGATGAATCTCTAAGTGACAAACTTAAGTGAGTTTAACGCTTACTTTTTGTTAGCCGGTTCTTTCGTTTTATCCACGGGTGGCAAAATAACATTCCGTGCAAAAAGACATTTTATAAAAATCTTTTGTAATGAACTTTTTTGTAATTGTACACCTTTTTTGGAGACAATGCTAAACCCAAATTTTAAGTCCGGATTTTAAATAAATTTTTACATCATGTTGCAGTCTTTCACCTGTTGTCTAAATTTAATAAGAGCAGAAACTGCAAAAGAACTTGTAATATACATATACGCCGAAGTATGCCGCTGTGTATTTTGAAAAATTGTTGTAAAAATTGTGTGATTTTCTTTATTAGAGTCGTAATAGGTCATTGTATAATTTCAAGTTATAATTTAAAATAATGGGTGTTTGTCTGCAGGTTTTCATAGTGCGTAAAGTTCACAGTCATATTAGATCCTAGAGTTTTCCCATCCAAACCGTTAGTCAACATCCGTAACGCATTCTCCGTTTGTTCTGTACGTTATGTGAACTATTCCAAAATTCTTGTTTTGTGCCCCTTGAACTTGTTTAGTGCTTTCAGTGGCATACAAAATTCATATTATTTCTTTTGTACGCTAAATTTGTGTATTTATGTGTTTGTTTAATGCATTTTTAAAATGTGCAATAACCATGTCCTTAAACGGTCTTATACATCAGTACATCTGCCATTTTTGTTAAGGGTGACAGCGCTGTAACAGCGAAGTGCTAAAATTGAAGAAGTCTGGGGTATGATGTGGCAACACCCCCAAAACTAAAAGTAATAAGATTTATAGGCTACTTTGATACAAGTCAAAGATAACTGGAATAACAACAAATCAAAATGTACATTTATGAAGCAGGGATTTTAAGAAATTGTTGAAAACGACAGGGTTTTTATAAACTGCGCCGTGCTTTTGTATTTTCTGGGACATGACAGAGGAATCCGCCTTTTGTGTGTCTGAGGCCAGGCAGAACAGGTTGGTGTTTAACAGCCGTGACAAGGGGTGACCCCAAAGTTAAGTCATAGATCTTTCACAAATGTGAAAATTTTACGTTTTTAACCTAGGTTGTTCAAGTTTAAAACCACCATTTACATAATGTACAACAAAAATCAGTTTTTATTAACGATGCGGCGATTAAATAATATAGAAAATTATCCGGGACAAAAACATGCTAACGTCACAACGTCACAAATAAAATATTGATAAATATTAAATTTGGATGTTGTGTGGTTTATAAATCACATACGGAAAACAAAATGTAAAACTAAAAACAGAAATACATAAACTAACTGTGATTATGTGGGCATTTGCAGGTATGAACACAACGAATTTAAATGAATAAACGCGGTTTTTACAATCGTCACGAGCTTACTTGTCAGAAGTCACAATTTATATGAAAGCGACATTTCCGCACAATTGTCTAAATGAGACTGATCAATATTCAATAAAGCTACTAGGGATAGAAAGAACTGCTATCTATTGAGGCTCCGGTCCCCTGGGAATTTTTTTCCCCAAGTTTCCGTTCAGTGATTTCGTTTTGTCCCCGTCTAGACTTCCATCATGAATAACTCAGATGGCAATAATGGCAATGCGGAGAATCATCAGGATTAAGCCCAGCAGAAATGACACGACCGAATCATTCAAATACCCCTTAAAGTACGATACCAGTTGGGCGAATAGGCTCTGTCTTTTAACCCGCTGGTAGCTGCCATGAACAAGTAAACTTTGGTAAGTCTTCGTTCATAACCTTTTCGTTCATTTTCTTTTATATTCTATGTTTTAAATGTTTCTTTTAATAATCTCGGAACAGATGTGCAATACGACAGCAATGTTCCGTTTAAAATCGAATTAAAAATGCATCCACGTACTCTCAATTATATTCACTTGCCATATCCTTAGTCAGTTTGATCTTTTATCTGTACCGTTCACTATTTTTAATTTACTGTCAACATACGACAATGTACATTAATTATTTAACGATTACGATTTCGTGGTTTAATGAGCAACGACTTTAATAAGTCTACTTTGCCAGTGTCTGCACTGTCATGTAAAAAAAGCAATAGGTACACGTGTCGCTCACGAGGGTAACTCAACACTGCCGCCTGTTGAAACTCTCTTTTCCGCGTCTGAAAAAAAATTTTTATACAATGCATGCCGAACATTTCTTTTGTAGGGATTGAGACACAGTAGATACCTAGGTAATGAGGCGCTTCAATTTTTTTTGTGTTAAAACTTTTTAAAGGTTAACCTGGTTAATTTAATAATTCTTTAAACATAAATAGTGAGAAATTATATTTCTTTATGTTGTAAAATGAACGTAGTAGAAATTAGATGCTTGCCAATATTACTTAATAAATATATTCAGATGTGCAGGTTCTCCAATTAATTTTTAACAATTTTAGACCATGCTCACGGATATGTAAATGGTTTGTAATTCAATTTTTATACAAATTACCAAAACAAGCTCAAGTCTTTTATTCATTGCATACACTTGAATGCTTAAAAAATTCATCCGTACAATTTCTAAACAGAATGAAATGACAGAACAAACCATGTCCTGTTGTATTTATCGTCTGATATTCCATATGAGCAATATTAAATTTAGCATTGCTTCAGTAGTACTTAAAACCATCAAAAACTTTAATACAGTACTGGCATTAATAAGTAGTTTCTGCAAGACTTGCTACTGTCCTGAAATGTGACAAGATTCTGCCTTCTCGGTTGTGTTTGGTTATTCTTGGTATTTTTTGGTTCTTTTTTGTTCTTTAAAGGGTTAAAAACAAATCACTTATTTGTTGATGAAAATGAATGCCAGAATAGGCTAGTGTGTCTGCGTGTTCACAGCATGCTTAACGCTTATCGGGTTAGGCTGTAAATTAGTAGGTTATATTGCTAATGACCGACTTCACCCCGTCTCGCTGAAAACAATTTACTGTCTTTACATTCATACCTGTTCAATTAAACGTCTGGTGAAAGTACTTGTGATTACTAACCTGTTGGTGTTTGATATCGTTACTTGAAAAAGGCGGTATTTTAAAATGACTTTAGGAAAATAATTATCTTTTCCGTTATTAATTTGCTTTGCAGGTGATCTTTGAGAAGACCACACTAACAAGACAGCTTTTTATATACGTCGAGAAAAAAAAAAATCCAAAATCCTGCCAAATTTCGTCACAAAGTCTGTTCCATTATATTTTGTTTATACAACAATATCCTAATTAATTCTAGCAATTAAAAACTATATTAAAATGAAACATTAAGTAAATTTGCGTATACATTACAATCTCCTGTACAACAGGTTACACACTCAAATCCAAGAAATGACAATGACGGAAAAAACAGCCTTTGACATTCCCTTTCACAAGTCTTCAAAAATTAATTTCACTCGTACACTGTTTAAACACACGGATGTCATTAACATAACAAAGAAGCCCAGCTACGTTAGTCACCGTATGCGAGTGTAAAGATGAACTATTACTATACAAGGTAAACAAATTGCAGGTTTATTAATTTCGTAAAAGATTTTTGCGTTTTCCTGTATAAAATTCGTTTTTAAAATTTTCACACATGTAGTGTGACATGAAGCAGCCTATTAAACCACTAAACACTGAAGTGCTTTTGCACGTATAAATGACTGGCACGCCACGTATGTCTAACATATAATCTGTTTCGAGTGTGAGCCCACTGATATCTCATACCGTGTGGAAAGACTCATACCTCTGGCTGTAATTTCCAGTGTTTCTAATTGTTTGGGGTGTTACAGTTTCTAATGTAGAGTCTCCTCTATCCCATAATAAAACCTTGAATTTTTTTTTTTTTTTTTGTCAAATTTGCTAATACAGATTGTTAAGGCTTTAGTACACTTAAGTACGACAGTACTTTAAAAAGTATAAGAAAACATGACAAGATACAGAGTCACGTATTTAATATACTATGTTACATATTCCACTAAAATATTCTGTTATTAAGAATTTTTTAAATAATCAATTCCATGGCTTTCAGTACCTTCTAAATCATTAAATGCAACAAAGTCTTGTATTTAATCTTCGGCACCATGTCTGCCGTAATTTGCACATTTTAATTTTATGATGAAATGGTGAGATAAATACTGTACTATTGTATAACGTGTCCTGGAGAAACAGTACACGCAATAATATAAAAGATACACAGGATGTACTATGTATGGCGTTTTCATATGCTGTACGTTTGACTGGTGAAAGCTCAGAAGGAACTAACACGCAGGTAGTTGGACTCTCGAGTGAGGGCAGATCGGTTTCTCATCCGTTACCTGGATCTTAATTCATAGCGTACCGGGGAGACCTTCCTGACCATTAGTCAGCAGACCTTCACCAGTTGGGACGACACACAGAAAGACAACCTCATTTTCCGGCTTCTTCTAACGGACTCTCCTACTTTCCTGGTGGAACGCGAGCGCACACATAACCATCTGAGTAACAGCTCGCAATGCACTTAGGAGGAATGTTCAAACTGGCAGGTTGATGAACACCTTCCCTTTGGGAAGGAGTAAATGTATTTATGTTTAATAACCAATACCAAACACACAACTACATTAGGTGTGAAAGCGGAACGTGTATTGAAAAAGAAAAACCAATGCGATGAGTGACATTGAACAAAATTACCTGGCTTAATTTGGGAAATTGACCAACTGTATATTCTGGTAGTAGTTTTGTGTTGTCCTTTTGTCTTTTGTGTTATTGTAAGTAGCCTTCTAGTGTCCTGGGGAAACGTTGTTTCGTTTCACTGTGTACTGTATCAACTGTATACAGTTAAATTGACAATAAAACCACTTGACCGCAAACGACTAGAAGTACATTTTTTTCTTAATTGTTTTTGCATTCTGACTTCTGATTATCTCTTACTGACTATGATGTTTTAATCGAAAACGATATGATCTGTCAGTAAAACCCCACAGTTTCCAAAATATGGTATACTTTAAAATAATACAATAATTTTGGTTGCAAGCATATTGTACATCCTTAGATGTGCAAAGACCCCCACTTACACATTTTACATCACTCATTCATCCATATTGTTGTTTCTTTGATTATTAATATTTTAAAAGCAAAGTATTTTGATGAGGCATATCACTTCTTATACATATGCATATCTTATTTTAACAGAAAACCTTTACCTTAATTAGGACTCTATTGTGCAATTAAGTGGACATTTTAGCAGGAGTATAAGGTGGAGCATACAAACGTCCATATAAAATATGACTGCAATGAACTGACAAATTGTTTAATAAGATAATAATTGCGCAGTAAGTTACACTTATTTTAATAAGATAGCTGGGTATCTTCAAGGTCCAGGCTGTTCCTCCTTCCAACGCGTAAAGACCATGCAAATCAACCCTGCCTGTAATGTAATATGCATTTAAATTGAACATTAAAGGTGTGAAAGAAATTCAACTTATCGCTTCAAAAGATGTTCAGTTGTAAAATTAGTACTGCCTAAAACAATAGAAGTTGAGACTATTGTCACCGTCGTTCCACATCAGTGGGTTTCCCCCTCCCATCATGCACCAGTGAGGTACCCTCCCTCCACACACACACACAAACACCCTCGCGCCCATGCTTGCTGCTCTGGGGTTCGATATCAGGCTCTGTGTTTTGTTAACGTGTAGGGGGTCTCTGTTTTGCGTGCAGGCAAGTGTTTCGATGGAAATGGACAACCAGTTGATGATGTCAGCGTAACTCTGTCTTTTGTTGTGCGCGGTTTTGCACCACGTTTATCACTGCCAGACCAAGTCACTGCTTTAATAAATTATATTTATGGTTATTCGGACTCGCTGTTTTAATGGGGATTTTGGAATTTTATGGCATTTGTCAGAAATAGTTTCCTATGTTTGTAATAAAAACTGAAATTCTGCGGTAGCAGGGAAATTTCGCATTTTTCTGCGAGGGTTTGCGTGCGCGTTAAAGTATCTTATATATGACTTTGACAATGTAACTATTTCTCACGTGAAAACGAAGATGCGTGAGGGGGGAAGTTTACAAGTAGCTATAATAGTTTACGACATCAGAAGTCCACAATTTAAACTCTACATTTATGAATGCGTTGCATTGTCGTGTGAATATTCCCTCTCATACCTGTGAATTGGCATTTTTGTACATGCGGTGGTGGAAATACACAGTTACAGTATTTTCCTGTGCTGGAGCGTTCTAGATTGCACAGCGTTCCAACCCTTACAGTGTAGAGTGATTTTCTTGGATTGTTCATTTCCAATAAGTACATCGTTATACAATAAAAGGCAGACCAATAAATTACCTATATCAATGTATTCAGTTCTCTACTTTAAAAAAGTCCGCAGAACTGTACCGATGTTAGTAGCTTCATATTATGAGCTCAGTTATACAGAGAACATTTTCACCTTGACCTAGTAATAGCAATTAAAAAGTTGCCTGCACGTGTCTTCAATACTTATCACAGACCCCTGAAATGTTAATTTGTCAAGCAAGAATAGTTTAGGCCTCAAAATGATTTAGTGTAGTCTTAGCACAGGGGAGGATGCCCTGAATGCCCTAATTGAAACTAGAGTATTGTCCCGCTTTTTTAATATATAACCAGTGATTAGATTATAGTTTAAGTACTACTACGCATGGACCCCTGGGGATGTTCTTCAAGCCGTAGAACCGAATGCGCAAAACCTTTTTCTTCATATTGGCGGATCACTGCTTAATTTTCAATTAACGGGATGTTATTAACACCCGACGGCTCTGATGCTGAGTAGAATTATTTCTTCTGAGATTTTTTTTTTATCCCTAGTAATTCAATTACTTTACAGCCCTATTTAACTTCCACCAGAGTCATATAGTCTGCATGTAGTTACAGGTTAATAAAGACGCAAAAAATAAGGCGCGTGCAGTTTGAGTTCTGCGTTGGAGACAGTGGCAGTGATAAAGAGACAGGAGGCAGAGTTGGGGGTAGCAGAGTTGAAGATGCTGAGGTTTTCTTTGGGAGTGACGAGATTGGACAGGATTAAAAATGAGCATATTAGAGGGACAGCACAGGTAGGACGGTTCGGAGATAAAGTGAGAGAGGCGAGACTCAGATGGTTTTGGACATGTGGAGGAGGGATACAGAGTATAAAGGGAAAATAATGCAGAGGATGGAGCTGCCAGACAGGAGGAGAAGAGGAAGACCAAAGAGGAGGTTCATGGACGTAGTGAGGGAGGATATGAAAGGTTGGGGTGACAGAGGAAGCTGCAGAGAACAGGTTGGGATGGAAAATGATGATCCGCTGTGGCGACCCCTAGAGGGAGCAGCCAAAAGAGGAAGAAGAAGAAGAAGTAGTAGTAGTTTGAGTTCTGCGCTTCGGAGA
This sequence comes from Chitala chitala, assembly GCA_025773905.1. Taxonomy (NCBI): domain Eukaryota; kingdom Metazoa; phylum Chordata; class Actinopteri; order Osteoglossiformes; family Notopteridae; genus Chitala; species Chitala chitala. The sequence goes on from JABJVR010000065.1 coordinate 4,178,429, forward strand.
AGTACAGCCAGTGGGTGGCAAATGGTTCAAAACTGTCTAGTAGTCGATGTGACACGTGGGTACTGGGAACTCTTTGGTGCATACCATTGTCTACTTGAGTTCCGTCTTAAAATGATCCCCTCACGGATACTACAATAACTTTTTTCCTAATCACCACTCTTCATTTCGTAACATTTACAATTGTCTTTAGATGTTCTTCTGCAGTTAAACGTTGAAGGGGATATTATTCTTGACTTCTTGAGGATTTTTCTTTATAGCACGCGTTCCCCTGTTTAGTTTAATTAGAGGGATTCTGAAGCTCATTATTACACATTGTTGCATTGTCCTTCAGTCTTGACTGTACAGCTGCATGATCTAGAATGTTATGACTTTAGACCATCAAGCACTATCGATGATGATACATGTTCTGTGTGAAGTGCAGAGGATTGGGGGAGTTAACGTGCTTTAAAGAAGTTTAATCCCTCTTGCCTAAAATCCAGCATTATAGCCTAGATGGCAGTGGGTCTTAATGAGTACTAACCAATTAGTCCAATAAGAAAAATAAAGTCTAAAATACAAAAACAATCAGTTTTTGCTCAAATATTTTTAGACCCGGTCATTGTCGCAAAAAAACCAAGGGACTTGTACCGCACACAGTAGGAGGAACTAGACAGGGCACCAGACTTGGAAATTCATATTCTGGAGACGTGCAAGATTTTGGCTCACCTGAGCTGTATGTGTTTAGACTGTGGGAATAAAAAAGAACACAGAGAAAAACACAGAGTAACACCCCCCAACACAAACACGCCACAGTTCTTCACGCAGCAGAGCACGTAGTTTCAACAACTTCACAAATTGGTTAGCAGTGCCACCTAGTGGTATGTTCTGAAATAGGTTCATTTTTCCACCGTTATGTCGGTCACATTGGCAGTAATTCAAAACATGTAATTTTAAGGGTTAAAGGGCAAATTGCCAATAGTTCATCAATAGTACTAGCTATATGTTCATGCAGTGCCAGATAATAGCTCTGCAAGGATCCTATGCACACGCCTTTGGATTCCTAAAACCTGGACCCACAGTAACTTCCCACTTTTGTACGACTTGAAGATTTGCGAGCCCCTCCAGGCCCGGTGCAAAACCCAGCTTTGGCTTCCTGCATCACTTGCCATTTATAATCAACTGCAAATCTAGAAGGAATATGTCTTTCAGATTATGGTACATTTGTGTTTCAATTCTCATAATACACTCACTTTCAAACCCCGTATTCTGGACAAGGTTTCAGATGACAAACTTTTGCAACCGCCGCACCTAACGACTCTTCACACTGCGCAGCTCGGAAGAGCAAGGCCAACATCAAACACAGAAATGCCAATTTGTGCTCTTTATTCTTGAGTCAAAGCAAAATAAAGAACACATTTAACAGATGGACACAAGGGTAACAGAATTACAAGTTTGCATTCTTTCCGTTTGCTTTGGACCAACGTGGCCCTGACAAGAACTGCAGAATTCACAGCAAATGTCCATGCAGATTCACACGCATAAAATCACCCTAAGCAATGCTGCCCACACCATAGTTCACTCTGGCAAGAAGATGGGTTTGGATCCCAAACATCCAGTTCTCCTTGTGACCCAGGCCTGCCAGTTGTGACTTGGGTGGGGTCACTCCACTTTCAAAAAGGAATGCTCCATTTGTTTTTTGAATTTGCCACACACTCGATTTCAATAAGACCACCTGATGAGTCACCTCTCCCCCGAGTTACACCAGTTCTGAAAAGTTTCTCTGACTGCACTTCTGAGGTAAAAACACAAGCAGCAGCTGCAACCCAAACAGCAGAGTCCAGTACTGGCTTTTATTCTTACCAGTATATAATTGCGGCTTACGTTCAGCTCCACTCAACAAATGACAGAAATACACAGGTATACAAAAGAATACACGGTTTTCAACACATTGCACTTTGACCACATAGATCTCACTAAAAGTTCAAGATATTGGTTTTCATACATATGTGGAAGAGCCACAAAAAAACATATTTATAAGTCATGAAAGCTGGTAGGGACAAGAGTAGTTCTATATTACAATGGCAATCACAGACTGCACACTCTAAGGCCAAATGGAGAATCCCAACTGTTCTACTGGTATGGGAGTGATATGAAGTCACCTACTGGCCGCCTTACATAGGAATTCGAATTAAAAACAAAAAGGCATATCTTTACTCAAGCAACTAGTATCGCTTTGTGAAACTGCACCTCACAGTCTGTTGTAAATGCGGGAACTGGTTGAAACACGGTCGTCCCACAATCCTGATCCATGCATGACTTTGAAGTTGGGAGAAACAGTCAAACATACATCCACAGAAGGACAGCACGGGGCTTCAACTGAGTGACTCCCACATCGATATTGCCAAGAATTTATGAGCATTTGTACAATAAAGTAATGCATGTTAAATTGTTGATTCCACTCAAGTTTTCCCTATTACAAATGCCTCTTACTAAAGGCAAGAATTTTTTTTTAGCACCACTGTCTTCGTTTTGAAATTTGAAAACAACTAAAACACGACTAAAAGTTTCAGTCTTAATATAGGACATAACAGTAAACACTGGAGGACAGAATGAGGCTATAATCATAAGAGAAGCCATAAGGTTTGGCCACAAGGACATGGGAATGTTCCATGCCAGCGTTGGCACACTCCAGTAATGTGTTCCTCACAAAGGAGTCCTAATACAAAATCCTGCATTTTCAAGCATGTCTTTCCAATAAAAGCCAGACACCAGAATCTTCGTGAGCAATCATCTCACTTCGGAGACATAGTGATGTTCATCCTAGTCACAATGGGCTTTCTCCACATTGGCCTGAAGAGAGAGAGATGAATGTGCGTTACCAATAACATACACACTACAAAAAGAGCAAATTACATACTAGGTCAGCTAAAAAGAAAAGAAAAAAAAAAAAAAAAAACCCAACAGCAAAACAACTTACCATCGCCAATTGCCGCCCTATATTTCCAACAGTGACTCCCCCAGAGAAGAAAATACATGGCAGCCATGAACGCACATACAAAAAATCTGGTGAGGTGTACCTGCAAAAAAAAAAAAAAAAAAAAAAAAAAAAAAAAAAATTAATTTAATTACAATTTAAAAGGGCAATGCATTATAAAAAAAGGTTAAATTTTCAAAAGCACCAGGAGAGAATAAAAGAGGGGAATGTGTTTCAACATGTTACGAATGTAAGCTTTGCTGGCATCTCATCACTCCAAATAAAAACAAATCTAGCACTATGTACATAAATGTGCACTGAAATTACATCTTAAAACCTGTTATACAAAGACAAATGCACAGAAAAAAAACGGCTGTCTAAATTGTTACAATTACAGGTCAAATACCAATTACATGGAATATGCAGCATGACCTGTAATCAGGATGATGTGACATCTGTCATTCATACAGATATTCTACTACACAAAATGTAAAATTTTAATGGTGATGGTAGTTGGACCTTTGACGCCTTTGCACTTACTGGTAAACCCCATTGTAGACAAGCACCTGTGTCACAATTGTGGCCAGAAAGGCTATGGTGATGCCAAGACCAAAGCCACTCCGTGACCTGTCAAAAGTCCACCACAGCCCCAAGGAAAGGGCCGCCAGGGTGAGAGACAGTTGCACATTATTGGCAAAGTCCAACTTCTGTAGAATAAATCGTCAAGGAAAAAAAAAAAAAAAAGAACAGTGGCTACTTGCTTAACAAATAGTCATCATATTGACTTTGCCGAGTTTGTACGCCACTGAAAGTGTGCCCTGTGTCACGTGATAAATCCAGCATACCCTCAGACTTGACAAGTGGTCTGGGAAAATAAACACATTAACAAATAAGCAATTCCTAAAAGGGGTTGATTGTACAGATGCTTTTCAGCAAACACATAGATTTGCTACACATATTGACCTCAACAAGAAAACTGAATTATGAACGACACTGCCACAAGTTCAAAAGAGCATCTAAACCAAGAAAACAAAAGTTAAAAAGGTGAGAAGGATACAGCGCTCGCATGATTGATGCCCACGAACACGGCGACGCATCGCATGACGCTTGCCCACTCCCTCTTGAATTTGTGCGGCTCCCCCAGATGACGGTCAATGCACGGATACAGCAAACCGACCACAGCTGCAAAACAGAAGTGCATAATTACGGCGATGACAACTGCACGGTGATGAAGCAGGCTGTGGAGACAAATTATGGAAAGACAAGTTATGCAGGATAACTGACGTCTCGTTTTTTAAAGTCATCCTTTGGCAAGGCGACTGATTAAGCATATCTGTGTGCGTGCATATTAGTGGTCATACATAGAGCGCTGTGATTAATACAACTTTTCATGTCCAACATGCTCGAATCAAAGTTGGGGGGGGATTCTTTTCATCCCTACAGCTGTTTTTGTTTAATTCATGCGAACGCAGGCTCCTCATGAGTGGCACGTTCGAAGCGGGAGCCAATCAGATGCCACGTTACGAGCTCGCCAGTTATCATTAGCCAATGAGAGAGCTGAGTGGGCGGGCCCTCTAACGTGCTGTTACCAAGGGAGAAGAAGGGCCGCAAACGAAAGAAAACCATAATAAAAGGTCTAATGTACAACGGCGACTGTGTGAATCCGTACAAAACGCACCTACAATTCAGTCGACCGATGTTTAAGTCACAGCTTGTCAGAAAACCATACACAGAACCAGAAAAGCGGAGTTCTAAGTGAATATTACAAATTCAAATATTCATGTTTACAGTTTACACAAAGGTAAAATACCAGCAGTCTCCATGTATGCACCTATTTTACCTCGCTTTGAACAGAGAAATTACAAGAAACTCATTAATAACGGCGCAGACCATGTTTAGTCGGAGAGGAACACTTACCAGCAGCCGTGCCACAGCACAGCGGCACCCACCACGCCGAAGAGAACAGGGTCGCCACTACCTCCTCCGGGAAGGAGGTGACATGCCTCTGGACCTGCAGCAAGTTCAGCACCAGCGCCAGCAGCACTCCCACGGCAAAGAGCACCAGGCCGCGCCGGATCAGATGCATCACCCGTGCGCCGGCTAGGGAGCCGCAGACGCCGCTCAGGACCACCGACACGATGGTCATCATCGCCACGGCCGTCGAGGCTAACCAAGTCACAGCAGCGGCGCTTTTAGTTTTCATTCCCGTGGGACAGGAACAACCAAAGCACTGCCCCTCCAACCTTGGCATTTGGCACTAATGTCGAAGAGAGGAAGCAGATACTGGCTACCGCAGTACAGTGTACAAAATCCTGCGAAACGTTAACTGGTTACGCAGCCATCTACTGCTAGTCAAAATAACACTCCGATATAGACTAGTTAGCAGGATATGACCCTGAAATTAACAGGGCTATGATAGCTCGCTAATCTCTACAGAGATTCAGATATCTATATTGTTACCTGGATTACCAGAAGATTAAGATCCCGTTCCACCATGCACTGCCACACTCAGAGCCGAGGGATAATATGTTACTGCGATCGCATTCTTTCATACCCTTTGTTTGCGGGAGAAAAACAACACATCATCGTCTCATGTGACAACACGCTTGACACCGCGGTTAACTTAAGTCAGAGTAAACGGACAGTCGGGTGAGTTTTACTGGCCAATGGCAGGGCGGCGTGTGATGTGACGCAGCGTGCGCGCCACGCCCCTTTCCTGCCTGAGCAGGGCTACGCTGGGGACGTGCTGTACCTGTGACATGCGAGAGTTTTGAAAGAGTTAAGGCACAAATAATAGGAATGGGACGAGAATGTGCGTGTAGTACAGAAAATGTTGACCAACAGCGAGAGGAGGACTTTGTATTGCGATTATAATGTTAAAACAGTTTACGTCCGTTGCTTTTCTGTGACAATGATTCGGGAGTGGGGGGGGGGGGGGCGAGAGCGAAAACTAAATTTAATTCATTAATTTTACAAAACCAAAGCTGTCTTAGCACGGTAGGCTTAATTTTACGTTATGTAAAGTCAGCAGTTCAAATTAAATGTGCAATTAAGTTTAATTACAGGGAATCTGAAACTCTTATGATTGTACATGATAATTGCATTGTTCTGTAGTGTCCACTAGGCAGCTGCGTGATCCATGACTACACCAGTTATGACTACACCGGTGCTTCTCTAAGTTCGGGTGGGTCACGGACCTGCTTGTGATGGGTCACCCAAGAAGTTAATATAAAATAGAAATCTTCAAACTGTCGGACCCCAACAGACATCAATTTATTTATTCAAGGATAATAATGTTAAAAAAAAACCCATGTCAGACCATCAGGCACTAATGACGACGATACAAATTGTGTATGAAGTAGAGAGGACTCTGGGAGTTAAAAGTGGGAATTAAACACATCATTATAGCCTGATAGCAGTGGGTCATATTAAGGGAGTACTCAGTAATTGGTCCAGTAAGGAAAACAAAATCTAACATGACCATGGAGTGTTTTTATGTTTATTTTTAGACCTGGTCATTGTCACAAGAGACCTTGAGCCTGTCCTGGACAGCCTAGCGGAGGGTGTAACTCAGTCAACAGGCACTGGACAGGGAGGCATGGGGACGAGTAGGGCAACGTGCTACAGGTGATGAGCCCACGGTGCATGAAGATGAAGATGAAGATGATGATGATGAAGAATCAGATTATTAGGAGCAGTTAGCAGATATGTCTTATTGTCTGTAATAAATGACATTGAATATGTTTCTTCATTAGTGATAATTATAGCTGATAATTATATCAATTATTTCCCTATCAGCTGCTCCCCTTGAGGGGTCACCACAGCAGATCTTCTAACATCCGGTTAGTGATCCGCACATCGACTTGGCACAGGGTTTATGCCAGATGCTCTTTCTGACGCAACCATCCCATTTTAACCAGGCTCAATGATATCAGTTATTAATTCCAATTAATTTTAATTAAGCCTCCCTGAGCAACTATGTTAAACATACAGCATTTGCTGAACAGGCCTTCTAAATTGGCTGCTTAAGTGACAGCTCTAAGAGTGGAGCCTGTGAATTCAATTGCTATACATGCATGAAGTGGTTAAAAGTTAATGTGTAGTACGTACAGGACACATCTTGCTTCTGCTGAGTCACCTGGATTTGGACGTGACATAAAGTGTTCCCAAGCTCAATGTCCTGTGAGAACCTAGTTTACACACCAGGACTGTCCTGCATTCCCAAGTAAATGATTATCTTTGTGTGATTCGTTTACTCTTGTGTCATTCGTGCAATACATCATGTCATCCTCTGTAGACCAGGTTGTCCCATTTCCTGTTACTAGTCAACATTTTATGTAATAGGTATTTTGTTAACCTATTTCAAGGCTTTTTCCTGACTGCAATACAAAAAAAATTGTTGCAATGTGGACAGTTTTGTCTTTGGTAGAATTAAATCGTTTTAAAATAACATTTTCTCTTCCAGCTTTAAAGCGGTGCAGTAAGGTTCAGGAAATGTGTTGGCTTTACTTAGATGTTATTCTTTTTCTGAAAGAGGATCATAGAGGATATTTTATTTTTTATTTTTACTTACCACTGTCCCTGTTTTCTTTATTTTCCCACATAAACTAATTGGTAATTTTGCCTCCTACGGCCTTCTAAGATGTTTACTATAAGAAAATGTTGTCATCTGTTTTGTGGTTACTGTAGATTGATGTGGGAAAGACACCTTTTGTTGTGTGTGTGTGTGTGTGTGTGTGTGTGTGTGTGTGTGTGTATACGCGTGTGCGCGTGCGCGCATGTATACTATACATATAGTCTGCTATAATAGTATAATTAGATGTGCATATGCAAAGAGCATTCATTCAGAATTGGTTAAAGTGTAACAGTTCTTTCCTGGACATTTTGTTTCCCAGAGGCTCCACATGTACCAACTTTCTCTTTTTTTTGTTACACTTTTTGCTCTTTTCCAGGAGACATTGCCATTCCATCCTGGACCGGGCATGTGGTTGACCCGCTTTCACAGTATGTTTCTGATCTTACCCCTCACATGTAATTGTGTCTTTTTGTTTTCATCTTTCTGTCTTTAACTGTACCTGGTAATTGTTTTGTACACCAGTCTGCTGTAAAGTGATTTTGGGGAGTTGTGAAAGGCACTATATAAAAATAAACAGGATTGAATCGAATTGACTTCTGTTGATCGGTAGTCAGCCTTTTCAGAATCGACTCCTTTATTTAGAAATTAACGTCAAGTTTCAGGATAAGCCCTATCGTAGTTTCCAGATTGGTTACTCAGTTGTACCTTTGGTCAGGACTGGTAATGATACTTGCTTAAGAAACAGTCTTGCTATGTAAATAGACACATTTACAAACAACTTTGTTTGGTATTCAGACCAATGATGATATATCACAACAAACAGAGACATATTACAGATACCCTGTGCCAGAGGAATTCACGTGTCACAAATACCCTGGTTAAATGCATTAATGTGTGATGCAGAGGCAGTGGCTTTCTATGTAGAGCCTGCTTTTTCTTGGAGAGTCTGTAATTAAACCATTTTGAAGTAATTGTTTTCGCTGGAATTCCCCAATGAGAATCCTCTCACTTTGTGCTGCATTCCCGATCACGTGTGGCGTGCATTTGGAGAAATGAAATTGTCATGAAAAAAAAATCACTTTTGATCAGAGAATTGTTTGGGGGATTAAAAATCCTGGTTACTTTCCAAGTTAACGATGCAGAGCTCTGAGGATTAAGAAGCTCAAATAATTTCCATAATTTAAAAGCCCACGGTATGCCCATGGTCGTGTCTGTCAATGGGGGAGGGGCGAAGGAAGACTAATTAATCTCTAACTCAAGAATGGATACTGATAACCAGTTGGTTGATTCAAGGCTAAAGATGGAATGTGGGTCAAGAATGCTCATATCATATTGTATACAAAAGCTCCACTTGTGTTTTTATGCGTATTGTCAGGGGAAGATGATATATATTTTCATGTCACATGTCACCACGTACATTCCAAAGTGCAAAGTTAAACCAGGCAAGAACTGTTCCCGATCATTGTAAATGTCTCGGATAACTACATTTTAAAATAGTAACAAATGATAGCTTTTTTTAACACAGTTAAAATATTGAGACTCACAAAAAATTTTTTAATGTGTGCCATGTATTGAAGCATTGAAACGCAAACAGCAGATCAAGTTTCTGCTGTATAATTACTGGTTTTCTCTCCATCTGGGTGCTCACAGCCATGGGTTGTTGGAAGATCCGGCACTTCCAGTGGGAGGGGCCGCGTTAAGTAGGTCACGTAAAGAAGGGGAGGAGTCAGAGCAAGGCTCATCTGTGGGAGGCAAGGAACACAGGAACAGTCAGCCTTGGACGGGCATAGGCACTGATGTACCACAGAAGTTATTCTCCTGAACAAGGGCAGAAAATGCTGATGAGCCGAAGCTATGGGCAACATGTCAAATAACAGAACATAGAGATGTCTTTATGGATTTATAATTTGCAATTCCGAGACCAGCTCCATAAATATAGGGAAAGCTCAACTGTTACTGTATTTCATTTTGTGCCTTCTGTTACACACTAACACAGACACAAGGACAGCATTGGGTGAAAAAACTCATTCTTCTTTCTGATTGTCTGACCTTGTATCTCTGAGTCCGGAGAGGGACCTCCTACTGTGACGGAATATATATGTACACATGTACCAATGTGTTTTTGCACATTATTTGGTTAATATCCAAATGCACCTTACTGTACTGTTAACACATCTGCCAGATTTGCACTAATGTACAGTGTAGTACAGCCTGCTGTAGTTTACTGTATATTGTAATATTTAGGCTCCTTTAAATTTTCTATTCTATTCTTATACAGTGGATATGAAACGTGTACACACCCTTATGCAGTTGTAGGTTTTTAAGATATAAAGACAGAAATAACATAAACGTCAGACTTGTGACTTGTGACATCTTTAATGCAAAATTCCAACAAACAGAAATCCAGACAAAAAAGAAATATTTAATTATTGGGAATAAAAAAAAAAACGACCACATCTTGATTACGTATGTCTCAAGTAACTAATGTTTTCGGAAGCACTTTTTGCCTTTATTATAGCATCAAGTCTTTGTGACATGCACGTGTACTATTATCCTTGTAAGTCGCTTTGGACAAAGGCGTCTGCTAAATAAATAAAATGTAAATAAGTCTATTAACTTCACACGTTTAGACTTCGGAATTTTATCCCAATCTTCTTTGCAAAAAAGTTCCTTCAATTTGCGAGGGGATCTCCTGTGTACGGCTCTTTTTAGACAACTCCATAGGTTTTCGATGAGATTGAGGTCTGGGCTCTGACTGGGCTATTCTACGACTAATTTTCTTTTCTGAAGCCCTGTCTTGCTTGATTTTGATGTGTGCTTTGGGTCATTGTAATGTTGTAATGTGAAATTCCTCTTCATTTTCAGCTTTTTGACAGAGGACAAAAGATTTTGTGCCAAAATATCTTGGTATTTGGGGCTATTCATTTTTTGCTATTAATTTTCCCCATCTATCTTGACATGTGCCCATGTTATTCACTGTCCAGTTCAATCTATCAGCACACAGATGTATGTATTTTGTACAGGTATTACTAAATGGCATTACTAAATGTTAAAACTGCTTTGCGTTAGAAGTATGTTCCTAATTAGATACTGCTACCTGCTATAACAAAATTCAGCAGACCTAGTACTGATAATAGTAAACCAGTTAAGATGCTCCAAAATCCATTTGAAATCATCTGAAGTCTTACTGTACTTCCTATTTAAATATGGATGTATTTTTCCCTCATCATACTTTTCACATCTTCACAACCATTACACTGTAACAACTGGAAAGGCAAGGCGAGGTGAGGCCCAAGTGTAAAGAGGGAGGTTTATTCAGCACAAAAACAAGGTACAAGGGGACAAAAAGGCTTTGGTCTAACAAGGAATAACTACAAGTATTAATCCAACAGTAACCTTCACAGCACTACACCATTCAATACCACACAATAACTGGCAAGGACCTGATCCAATAGGTAGGACTTATAAAGACAAGGAAACAAGGAAGGGCTATAGAACACTGATTAAAGTAACTCAATGAACACAAGGAAACAGCAGGAAGGACATCTAGTGGACATAGGGGACATGACAGGCATAGGACGTGACATCCTCCAATTTTTATGATTTGCATATAGAGGAAAACAGCAAAACCTTTTCGTTTTAGCATTCAGGCATAACATAAGTCAAACAGTGATTATGTTTCAGTCAATTGTGCTAGAGTTTTCCAGGGGCATCAGCAAAAAATCTTTCAATGGGGTGGCCAAGAATTTTCATGGAGTTAAACTAACACATAATGCCAAGTCAAGACTGACTAACCCTGATGTTAACACGTCTAGAAAGGTGGTGCCTTTGGTGGTGACGCCCTTGGAGTTCTTATAAAGAAAAATCAACAAAGTGTTTCTTCTCAATAAATATCAGTTGTTATATTTAAAATCTATTAAGGCAGAATATAAATACATAAATATATGTGAAAATACAGTCGTACTCTGAACATAGTTAAACAGCATTATTAATTTACGCTGCCACACATTTTAGCAGTTCCACATCAGGTATGAAATGAGTTAATTTTTTAAATGATTTTTTCCGATCTGATTGAAAGTTATGAATATTATATTTTCGTCGCCTTTCACCTGTTTCTATTACCCTCGGGGCGACGTTGTAACACGAGCACAGAGCGCCAGAGACGTCTCTGGTTGTGATCTTCGTCAGCTTAAGTTTAGGCTAAAATTTAATAAAGTATGCACTCTTGTTTAGTCGCCTTTCTGTCAGATAAGCATTGTACGAAAGGTTTATCAGTGATTCCTTAATTATTGATAAAATAAACTTGCGCGGTTATGCAGAACAGCATTAAACTCTTGTTTTATTTAATATATTTTGATCCTTACACGTTACACTATCGTTGAAATTATGAACACACTGATCGAATAAAAATGGGCGTAAAATGCTCAATGTTTCTTTAGGCTCAATAATTATTGAATAGTTTTAGATTTATTTATTTATTTGTTTTGAAAAACCATCACAGTAGTTATAACACATTTATTTATAGCATAGTCCGTTTTGTTTTTTTGTAATGTTCGACCTAAGTTGATATATTTAATTAACTTGTCTGAAAATGTGATACTAGAACACCATTGGAAAACAGTCGTTATTCTGCTGTAACGAGCACGTATATTCACCATATATCCACGGGGAGGCTCTACTGCACACAAAGACATTTTTTTTTTTTATTGCCAAGAGCAATGGTGAGTTTTAATCTTGGGAAATAATTCACAGAAAATGAAAAGTTGTTGTAACACGATAGCATTTTGAACAGTCTTCAGAATAGTTTTAATCCATCCACGTAATTCTGTCATATGAGACCTAAATAGTGTACAGTAAGATACTGGCTCACACTTCCATGTTCAGTAAGAAAGGCTCCCAGCTCTTCGAGGGCTCATCGTTTTGCAGCTTACCATAAATGTTCAAAGGTGTTTAGATGTTGCTCTGCGGCACCGTTACCCAGAAACACAGGGGCATTGCCTGGAGCTGTGCTTTCCATTACAATCTGCCTGTGCTGCTTGTGTTTGTAGCAATGGCGTCATTAGGTCCAATCATTTCGGGTATCAGCCCCGAATATGTTAAGCCTAGCCCCAAATAGTTTCACCTTAAAAAGTAGGGGTTTCATAGCAAAGCAACACACAAGCCCCAAGCAATCTTGACGTAGCTAGAAACTCCATAGATGTGTAGCTGTGCCCATTGTCCTCCTGTCTCCATCTTCTTGTTGTTCTCACTTGTCAGTGCAAGTGTTTTTACCTGTGTTTGGTTCCCTTATTTAAGTTTGGTGTTCTGCCTTTTGTGTTGCTTTTTGCTAAAGTCTTGTGAAGTCTTTTGCTTGTGCTTGCTCAGGAGTTTGGTTTTCAGTTACTGTTTTGAGGTCCATTTCAATATCCTTGTCTTTAAATAGTGTTCTTAAAGTGTCTGACTTATAGTTAGTTAGTATTGATTTTGTTGTTTTGTGTTACTTTGTTTTTGTAGTCTGCTTTGTTCAATGAACTATCTGCACCTATACCTACTTGTGTTGGTCCCTGTCTGCAACTGAGACACCATAACATGCTTCTGGTCCCTCACGTTCTTTGACTGCTAGATCATCATAGAAACCAAACATTAGATCTAATCAGACCTGCCTCCACCTCACCCACCAACATTGAAATGTACTGAATTTCTAGATACTAACTTGTTTCTTACAGTGGTTAGTGTATTTCTTTACAGTTATTGTGGTTTCCTCATGTCAGCCCCACAACAAGTTCCACTTTCGTGACGCTCATGACATATGGGTTTTCTTAAAAAGGTGGTTGCAGTCGTGGCAATTTATTTCGGTGGTAATTTTTGAGCCTGTTTATTTCTGACATACATGTCCTGTTGAGTGCCTATTTATCCCCTGTTTCTGGGCTGTGACTGATAGCTACAGTTTGCTTCTCTGTGCTAATGCAACCTGCTCATATGTAGCGCAGGTATAATTATTTCTAAGATTCTTCCCTTTGAAATACCATTTTTGTTGGATAGAAATACAATTCAGGCAGTTACTTAGCAGACTTACTGGCTTCAAATAGCTTTGAAAAGTCACATATAAACGTGCTAATTGTGCAAGATGACAATTGCTGTGGTGGTTTCCATTATTAACCTTCCCACCCCCAAGACAAGCTAGCATGTAAAAAAAAAAAAAAAAAACTGTTGCCATGGAAGTTGCCATGGAACAAAAATGTATTTATTGTATGCTTGTTCGCGAGATTTGTGGCTTGGTTGGTTTCTACTCCCCCTTTTTACGTTTATTTATTAATTACTGCAAAGGTTCTGTTAAGGGTTACATGTTTCTTTAGTCCAGCATGTTTACGTAGTAAATGTTAAATGTAAACCGCAATGTTTAAAGCGCAGAAGCCGGGAAGACTATAAGGGCTAAACAGCGAGTGCTACCGGATAGTGGGGGTGCACTTTTTATTACTGTAGCAATAATTAATGGGCATGAAGAAATTAAGTCTTTAGCAAAGAACGCGAGTGATATATAACCAGTGTTTTCACTGTCCATACGACCACACGATACTCTGCTATATTAAATGAGTTACAGGAAACAGTACTCTATAGACCTACCATCACCAAATAAAATAAAGGTATAGCTCGGTAATAAGACGTGATTAAAATCCGCCAGCACAACACTGCGTTTGGAGTAACTTGATACATCTATCTTAAGTCCATTAATGCGTTAAGTTTTAAATAATGATGCCACTTGTGTTTAAAATTTAAATACAAGGACCGCGGAAAAGAGAAAAATATAATTTTTGAAAGGGCGGGAATAACCAATCAAATCAATTACGCTATTCTCGTATTGTGAGGAGAACAAAGATTGATTTTTAGTCCAGCGACTTGTCCTTTGTTAATCAATTTAAGAGTTAATATGCTTAAAACATAATTGCAAAGTTAATAGGACGTGGTCTAAAGGGATTTTTTGGTATGCACCTCTTCAAACCTATTACTCAGCCTTAATAGCCGAGATGTTTTACGATGAGGAAGCCACATAGCCTACATACTCGAATTGTTATGACCTTTCAATTAATTGATTGTAGACTAATTAAACGAAAGGGTTATAAATGCTCACAATACAGAAATTAGCTTGCATTAATGCATTCGTTTGTGATATTCGAACTAATTGCTAATTAATGCAGAAATTACAGACGTACTGGACATTAAAATCACACAAGAGACTGATCCGTCTTTTTCTGTTTGATTTAAACGAAACTTAAAAGAGCGTAACCTAGTAAATCTAAAGATGTATTTTCATTTTAAAAGCCAATGACTCCACGAGAGACGCTTGCCACCGTATAATAAAAAACATTTATGCACGATTTTGTAATTAATTACGGCTTTTTCTAATGAAGCTGCTTAAGTATTGCAGGGACTGCAGAGTCGCGTCTTTAATAAACATGTAGTCTTTCAAACATTTTCAACAGGTTGTATTTGCGTTTTTTAAGGAATGGCAGGTGTTGCACGTGCTCTGGGTGACACAGAGCATCCCTCCCCCCCCCAAGTCTAAGTTCTGACCATTTCTATGTCAACCTGTCAAACGCGATGTCTGTTTTCGTTTTCGTAATGTAGTCTGTTTGACCAATATGTTTGAAGTGCGTTGATATAAAAGTTACTGGGCCGTTAGAAAACTAAAATATCGTGTTATTCAACTACAAAAGTCTCAGGTGTACATGTTGAGTCACTGAGCGTCACAGTCACTTGGTCTTAAATTTTACACAAAATATGTGAAATCGTTGTCCATAGTAGATCCTTAAACACCTTAAACTGAATTCTACCGAGAGAGAAAAGAATGGCACGTGCGAAGTTACGGCAATCACTGTAATCTAGGCAGCTCAACCATACTTTTGATTTAATCTTTGGAATATATTGTTTGCATTGTTTAATACAAGGCCTACGCGTAACCAATTTTTCACAGATTTTTATAAGATGAGATCCACAGGACAATAAAAAATTTAGCATCGTTGTTAATATATAACGGACAATGCAAAAACAAAGAAATATTTATCCATTTGAATTTCGCTTTTTTTGACCAGGTAATTTGAGTATAACCAATTTACAGCAAATTATTTTTCGTTCTCGGTGTTTTCATATTGTTTTTCACCTGCTTTAGGCATACTGGCACCAACTCTCGAAGCAACTAGGCATGTTTGATCTTCCTGAATAAAACGTGATCCTAACTCCCACTTTATTGTCACCCAGTGGAAACGCTTCCCCCGCAAAGTAACCGGTTATTACAATCAAACTGGAAATGAACGATGACATTTCATCGCCGTCGTGTCAGTATTGTGGACATTTTTCCATTCCCCAAAACGGTATCAACACGTCTGGGGAAGGACTTGTTACAATGTGAAAGAGATGTCTTATTAAATATTCATGCTTCATGCTTGTGTTTCGCCTGCTTGTTCTTACTAGACCGCACCCGATTCACGTAACATAAAACGATTCTTTTGTTGCTGTTTGGAGAGGTTTCTCTTTGACATATTTATGTAAATTCGGCACAGACCTAGTTTTGTGTGAATTTGAAAGCATTGTATTTTTCTGTAACTGTACATTTTTTATGCAATAAAACTAACACAAAAGGAAAATCTAAAACATGCATTGTATTTATTTTCATACATATGATCATATTAAGTGTCTTAACCACCTACATCCTCGTTTCACTTACCTTAAATGTGTCCTATAAATTTGCTAAATCAGGTGTGATGTTCATAATCTGAATCATAAATAACACAAGAAGACACGCACTTAGTTAATTTAGTCACACACACTTTGTACACACTGAGACCAGAGTATATATCTATTGCTTTTAATCAGTCAAAGACATGCATTTCAGGTAAATTTGGAGTCCTACATGTCCCTTTGCGTGTGTGTTTGTGTGTGTGTATCCACATACAAGTGTGTGAGCAGGCACATGCCATTCAGTGGGATGGAGCCCAGACTATAGGGTATCCAAAGTTGTGCATTACATTATCTAGAACACACAACATTAGCCCCTTAGTACCCTGACCAGGATATGAATGAATGAACTGAGATTGAGCTTGGAAGCCGGTGCTGAAGCCCCACTCATGTTACTGCTCCTAGTCTGTCTTAACAAAGAGCTCCACACTGTTTGGCAGATAACCCCCCATTACAATTTCTTATGCAGACGTCTGATTTAGTTCAGTGTAGAGGATGGGCTGCCCAAAAGTCAGCTGGCTGCTTACACCTCTTACTGAAAAGGGTGCAGAGATAATGTACAAAGCCGTGAAGTCGTGAAAACCAGGAGATGACGCAGTTCCTACGGATCTCGCTTCATACAGCAGAGTACAAAATCTGCAACCACTTGCCAGAGTTTGATTTTTTTTATTCATTGTTTTGTACATATTAAGGTAAAAAGTGAACCTGGAAAACATGCACTTGAACGTTTTTCCTGCCTTAGCTCCAATTTTCTAAGTTTTTCTTTTAATTTACGATGATAATTAAAAATTTTTATTATCAGGTCTTGAATCAGCCTGCAGCGTATTATGAAAGAAGTCCAAAACAGGCATGACACTGGCCCATGCATCTTCTCTGCACACGATGTGATTACAGTGAAATAATGGCTATTCTACAGCAGATTTCTTCACCATCATGTAGGTGACCTTGAAAAAAACTGGTTTTGGGTCATTGATGGCTCAGTAGTTACTGGGCCAGTCGTTGTTCTTAAATAGGTGGCTGTGGTTATCACTAAAAACATCCTGTTTTTAGGATGTTTTAGGATGTAAAAACATCCTACAACCAGTACTACAATACCTGGGGCACTGTTACCCAGAAACACAGGGCCATCGCCTGTACTACAATCTGTACTACAGTACCTGGGGCACTGTTACCCAGAAACACAGGGCCATCGCCTGTACTACAACCGGTACTACAATACCTGGGGCACTGTTACCCAGAAACACAGGGCCATCGCCTGTACTACAGCCTGTACTACAATACCTGGGGCACTGTTACCCAGAAACACAGGCCATCACCTCTACTACAATCTGTACTACAGTACCTGGGATACTGTTACCCAGAAACACAGGGCCATCGCCTGTTCTACAACCTATACTACAATACCTGGGGCACTGTTACCCAGAAACACAGGGCCATCGCCTGTACTACAACCTGTACTACAATACCTGGGGCACTGTTACCCAGAAACACAGGGCCATCGCTTATACTACAACCTGTACTAAAGTACCTGGGACACTGTTACCCAGAAACACAGGGCCATCGCCTGTACTACAACCTGTACTACGGTACCTGGGGCACTGTTACCCAGAAACACAGGGCCATCGCCTGTACTACAATCTGTACTACAATACCTGGGGCACTGTTACCCAGAAACACAGGGCCATCGCCTGTACTACAACCTGTACTACAATACCTGG
>JABJVR010000065.1:4202727-4216609 GCA_025773905.1 Chitala chitala
AGATCCTCAGGTGAACCCCACCCACCCACCCACTGCAAGAGCCACGTGTTAGAGTTTCCCAAACCTGGAAAGAGAACAGGTTCCATCTTGTTTTCTAGGAGCACAAGACCACAGAGGTAGACAAGTTGCACATCACTTTGGGCTAATGTGAGCTGGAGGTGTGGGAAAGGATTAGCAAGTATCTATATATAAACCATAATCCTTCCAGTATTTAAATTACCCATATCTGACATTTCAACAGCAAATGGGCATTGATTAACCAAATAAAGAAGATGAGCATAATGTTCCTACCATTAAGTGTATTACTTTTTTTTTTAACTACACACATTCATGTGCCCAAACATGCAAAAACAGGTTTAGGGAAGCACGTTAATTGATTTAATTCAGGTGTAAATGAGCAGCCACCTCCTAACATCATTGTGTTGCTCTTGTCTCATCCTGTAGACCTGCCCACAGGGGATGCCTATAGCCACAGGTCACAGGAGTCCATCAGAATGGTCACCTGGAGTGATGAATAGCGGAGACACCCATAAAGGTGGGGGTGGGGGGGTGAACAGAAGTCATGTGACACAGAACAAGGTGACACTCACAGACTGGGCTATAAAGTACCCTCCCTCTGCCCTCTACCAACCTCCTGCCCCAGTCCTTATCATGTACCCAGCAGGCAAGTGCTTTTAATCTATAAATTATATGCATTACTTAACATTTAAAATGATTAACTTCTTCAATAATTCAGTGCTCATGGAAGCGCTTATGGTTAAGCTTCTTTCTAAAAGGGTACGGGGTTGTTTTTCTTTTTTTGTGTCAGGACTTTAATGAGCTATATTTTGCATTATATCGCTGTGCCCTTAATCACTGCGCCACCCGTTGCCCTGAAACGGTACTGGCAAACATTTAACACATGAGTTAGTGTTGATTTTCAAACTTGATTTGGAAGAACGAACATAGACCGGGTCGTGTGTGTTGGTTAAGATAAACAAAGTAATGACATTATCTTGATGTAAAACTGAAAAACTGTAGTAAATGAGAAAGAAAACAAAATCATACAAAAAACGACAGAGAAATTGCAACGACATGTGACGCCCACCTTGTCTGTGCCTGGCAGCCGAGCGCAATCAAGAAGAAAGTGAAACGGCACAGCCAATAGCCGCTAACGCGAAGTATTACAAACCTGCTACTCTTATCACTTTTTTTCTCCAGCCCCCGTACCTGTCTTGGACGGGACCCTTCTGGCACAATGACCCCCAGCCTGTATCCACGAATACTCGCCTCGGATCTCTTCTTATAACTTGGTTGTCGGTCTTAATATTTTTTGTAGCTCTAAAACGTGGGTCCAGTGTCCCCATATCATCTGTGAAACGTTAAGTGACCTAACATTTTTTAAAGAATAAACTGGGGGAAATTGGCACAGTTCCGGACGGTGCATGCAACTTTAAAAGATTGCTATAACTTTGATCTGGAATCTATGCGTCTCAATTTTAACCACAGGACTCACAAACATTTTAATAGCATTCATGCCTAAGGACAATTCTACGTATTGCGAGTCTCCAAATCTTAAGATTTAATTTTCTCAGTTTCCTAAATTTGTGACAGTTCCCGTTTCCTCGTGGACTGCTCGGTTCGTTTTGGTTTCAAGCATCACAGCTTGAATCGTTCTGCTATTATAGCACGTCGTTAATGGCCGTTAATAAATAGGCACGCCCCTCCTTTTACAAACAGAGGTAGTGTACATTTACACGTGTTTGAATTTCCGTGGTTAGAAAAGATGATCATTAAAAGGTGGAACCCATGTAGCGTTTGGAAACGCACGAGCCACAATATCTGGCCATGAACAAGGTCTGTATTGGAATTACAAAGTAGTTTTGCCTACAGAGACCAGTAAAGCTGTCCAGAAAGTTTATTGTCTGGGTAGAATAACTAAGCTTAGCTAGCAAAATACACATGTTCGGTATTCCATGTGTATTAACATATTTGTATTATGTATATTGTAACGTGAAATTGTTTAAATACTAACAGAGATATATGTATATCCTTACCCAAATATTTTTTCAATAGAATTAATCGTGCACTAAAAGAATTCTGTGGTTGAACACTGTACATACCTTAGAACCTCATATTTATACAAGTGTTTAAGGTGCCTTTGAAGGGTATAGGAACGGGCTGACATGGACTCTAGGAACAACATTTTGCCTAGTTTAAGCATACAAGACATCTTGTGCCCACGGAGAAGTTGAACTTTTAAAAGTTTTTAAACGTAGTGCAAAGTCGAATGCTCCAAAGTTATGCTTGTGTGAATACAAAAGTTTAGTATAACTAAAGAGTTGCCTTGATTTACGTGGACATGGTGTTCACAATGGGACATTGGTTGCTATGGTAACATATGAAAACAGTTAGTCACTCTACAGAAACTCCACGGTCCAACTGTGACTTCTTATTACAGTACTTGAGATGATTCTTCCTAAGTGGCCCTTCTCGAAACTTTTGAAGGACACTAAAGGTTCCCAGTGCTGGGGCAGATGGTTAGGCTTTTACAAAGCCCATAGATAAAATTCTAAACTTTGACCTGACACCAAAAATTGTCATCCTAGTAAAATTATCTTTGGTAAATGTTTAACCACCACAATGGAAATGAAAAGGAATAGGAAGTAGTGTTTCTAACTAACCGTGACCCTGACAGAAGACTACATCTTCTGTTACCGATCAGCTGTGCCTGTTACTGACTGAGCCAATCAACACTGCAATGCGCTTATATCCTGCACAGCTCAGTCTCTTCATCGCCATGGCAAGCACCAAAGTGGCTGGATTTCATCTTATTAAATAAATGACTGCCCTTGTAGCGAGTTCTCACACCGACAGGTGGAAGAAAATTGGCTCTTTTTACACCGTGACATTACCTGAAAATGTATTTGTAGGTCCTACACATATTTATAGTATGTATTAGGTACTTAGGTGTTTGGCCTTAGGAGATATTTTTTATTAACATATGAGTTCACAAGCTTTCTTGACAGCCTTTGAACTCACACTGGGCTGGCTGATATACATTTACAATTACATCAGACACAGGTATTGTTCTTAAACATATGGCAAAGTTGCTAAAATTAAACTTCCACAGTACATGCTGAACTGTATTGAAAGGGCATCCGAGTGGAACCTGCAACCACCCTTGTCAACTGGATTCAGACCAGTCTGCACAGATATTTGTTGTTAATGAGTTAGTACAGGGAATATATGTGCCACTTCTGACTGGAACGAACAGTCATTCAGTTAAATATCCACCTATAACTGATTTAAACTGGAAGAATGGCCTGCAGTTTTCAGCATTTGGATTATGCACTCTTATGTGAGTAGTTTCCCTCTCATGTTGCTCTGCTGTGCCCCCCCCCTTCCTACACCCCTCATGTGTGCACCCCCAGTTTGACTTGGGCTGATGTATTGTCTACTGCTTAGCCGCACGGCGCCGTGGAGGAAATGAGATGCATTCCTCAGGTGTGTGTGTGTGTGTGTGTGTGTGTACGTACGTGTGTGCGCGCTTGTGGCCATGTGCATGGGAGAATACAGGCAGGACAGAGCTTTAAAGTGACATAATACAGTTTGTGTTGATCAAATCTGTGTTGATATTTAACACAGAACAATCCTAATGACAACGATCTTTTGATTGACTGCTCACAGATCACATTTTTGTCATTTTGGAAATGTTGTGGACTGAATATTATGATTGGACTACTAATCCTGCATTATCAATTTGATGCAATTTATGTGGGTGTGTCAGTATGTTAAAATGAAATAAAAGTCTGTTTTCATGGTACAAGCATGTTGAGTATGTCTGGTGCATTTTTTACACTGACACTCAACACCAAACTGTGTTAAAAATTCAGGGATGCTACTGCACATATTCCAAAAGTACTGATTGTGTCTCTAAAGATAGATGTAGAGGCTATTTCTTGAGACTTTAAAACCCTTTCCAGGACTGGATTTTCCATAAGGCCGAATATCCTGAAGCTTTGGGGACCAGAGCTCATGGGGGGGGGCAAAAAAGATTTTTACAAATTATTTCTAAACACGTTGTTTAGTGTACCGTAATGGTGCTCTGCAAACCATCTTAATTTTGCTTCTGCCTCAAAGAATGTTTGTAAAAACATAAAACAACCTTGCAAAATAGCCGTGACACATGTCCTTCTGTAATGTTATTGTGCTTTGGCACCAGTTGAATCCTTGGTGCCCAAAAACATCCCTGCCCCTTCTGCAACCAGCCTCTTTTGCCTAGAAAAATTGAAAGCCAATGAAAAGCTCCAGTAACACTGTAGTTCGTAGCCTCAGAGCCTGTTTGTGGATGTAGTGATGATGTCAGGAGAAGGTCCGGGTCTACTTTTTGTGAAGCATGATTTAATCACCAGCCCAGATGTATCTCTGTTCAGCCTCAGACCACGTGGCTAATTTTGGTTAAGAATCTTTCTTGCACTTTATTTTTGAGGTTGTGAAACACTGAATATAAATCAAGAATCCTCGAATTTCAGTTGATATATGCCAGGGTTCTCACTGTTTTCACAATTTCTACTTTTTTATATATAGTAAGACATAGAATATTTATCAAGGTCATGTGAAAAGGCTCCAGCAATCTTTTGTACATTCCAGTGACTAGCAGTCTTTGAAACCACATTCTGCAGAAGGAAATGAAAGACAGGGGTCACCGAATCTCTCGTTCACTCCGTTTCTTCTCCCTTGGTGTTCCACAGGACCAATGAGGACCTGGCAAAAAACAGTAACTCATTAACTGAGTGCAATCTAAGTCTGACCAAGGGAAGAGCTAATGATGTAAACATTGCATCTACAACAAGGGCTCTCTGTGAGACAGCAAGCCACAACATAAACCAGGACGAGCGGAGGGCATTGTACTCACTGAGAACGTTTGTGGTGTACACCAGCACTGACCTTTTCTGGAAAGCTCAATGCTTATGTTTATTGACAGCCACAAGTATCTTTAAATAGCTGAGGGTTTATACCTTCATAAGAAAAATCTGTTCATTATTAGTGTTATACTGCGCAAAAGCTAAGTAAAGTCCACGGGGGCTTTGCAGCGATGAACACAACAAGGAAGACTATGCTTGTTTATGTAAGAGTTTCACGAGACATGTTCAGACCACGGGATGCATTTAGAACTTTTCTGGTTTCCTGTGGATGTTTCTAGGGGGCGGGGCTTGGTTGCAACAGTTCATAAACAGTGACTGTCCTTTCTGGCTGCCTCTGTGGTGGCAATAATTCTTGTCGTCATCGTAAGTGTTCGAAGTAGTTAACGAGTTAATTAAGAGTTGAATGTGAGTTTTCAGCACCCTGTATTGGAATTCGGCCTTAGATTTACCTGGGTCTCAGCTCAGGGTCACCTTTTTTAAACGAAGCTCATTAAGAAATTTTCACCAAGTCCGTCGATCGCATTATGAAATGTATTGCTTCATTAAAAAACAAAGCTTGTGAAACATTCCAATGTCGTATGTGTTCTACTACAGCACGTTGCGTTTTATAAATAAACGCATCAGAAACACGTTCATCTTCCCTTGAGCAAACGGTTGAATCTGGAAGACATTTCGGTAAGCAGAGTGGAAACTAAACCCATCGTCATGAGTCTATTTTCATTCTGTCGTATTTCACGGAGCTTCCGTCTTACTTTGTAGCGGAATGATCGCTAAGATGTGCTTCAGGTAAAGGAGACTTAGAGCGTCTGCGCAATAGATGTGTTCAGCTGTGATGTCTGTCTGTTCAAAACGCAAACGGCACAGGTGAAAAGCCAAGACTTGAGACATGCTCTGCGCTCAACATTTGGGTGTCAAACTAGAGTGCGCATTTGAATTGTTCTGATGCAATGAGATGTACAGTTAAATTGCATCTTAATTTGTATAATTAGCACCATCCTATGACCTCTTGCGGGCTGGTATTTTTATTTAATTTCCGTATCTGTTCGACCTTCTTAGCAGCGTAATCTAGTAAATTGGACATGTATATCTGGCGCTCTCTAGAGGATGAATAGATAGTGTACTTAAATTTTTTGAGTTCTAATCCCCTTCCACTTAAAAAAAAACCGATAGCACTTCTTTGCAATATGCAATGGTTCAGATTGATTATCTTAGTTTTTGTGGATCAGAACTCCCCTTCTCATAGTTACCCATAAATTCACGCCCCAATAAATCCTGTCCTGTGAGACGCTATGTTGCCCTGACTTCAATTAATTACTTTATTTATTTGCATTGGCTAATCTCCTTATGGGGGTTAGTGGGGCGTTGCTGTTTTTTTCCCTTTTTGCCACAGTCCACTAGTGTTATTGATCATTTTTTATAGGTACCGCGGGATTTATTTGTTCTCTGTTCAACTCCCTGTATTAAAGTTCAGTTGCGGACAGTGTATCTGTTCGACTGTGTGGGGTACGGAGATCCCTGATGTATTTGAACATTTAGACTACACACACACACACACACACACACACACACACACACACACACACACACACACACACACACACACACACACACACATCACTGAAAATGACGAGAATTCCGTTTGTTCCTCTGAGACAACACGTAACACATGGTGAGGTCCACAATCTCATCATCATAACATGCGATAATCCGGCTGTCCCTGGTTGTTTGAACTATATAATAATTAATGTCTCGCCCCCAGATGGACACCTAGTGAATAACTGGCTCCAAGCCAGGTTTTGCCTTTGCTCTGCGTTTTTTATACTGACAGACGTCTCGTTGACCTCATTTCTAAAGATGGGCAGATACCGGGAAATTTGTTACGATTGTGTCGCCAATATCAGTTTAATATACAACGTTTATGTTTAACTGAACGATGTCAAGTTTTACAGCAGTCTGTTGTTTCGATTTATCTGCAAATTGAACAACTTTTAAAAAACAATTCAATTTTAAGAAATATGAAACGGCTGCACGTCACATTGTCATTTAGATTTGAAACAGTAAATGCTGATTAGAAGCGAGCGGTATATTGTATAGAATTACATACAAAGACCATGTATGCGTCTATGATTACGTGACCAAGGGTTTTAGTTGTTTTTTGTCTATGTCCATTGTTTATATAGTTTGAATGTTTGTTAAAATTTTGAGTTAAACGTTAAATTAATCGAATTAATCTTATCCATTGTGGTTTTTAAATTATATCAAAAGATTTTTAATTTAAACACGTAACACAGATGCACCGATGTTTCAAAATTTAAAAAATATATATTTTCTACGGTGAACCTAGAACCATATCATCTAAAAATGTTATTTACCTTTTATGACCAGCAGATGGCAGCACGTAAATATAATAAAGCATAAAACTACAGAAATTACATAGCGGCAAAAATTCGAAAGACAAAGTTACTGAATAACTTGATATAGCTCAGGGAAATATGTATTTTATAGTTAAAGTAATTTTATGATAGTAGTGATCTTTTAAAGAGTAGCCTTTGCTCAATGGCTGTCAAAGTCAATCAGAATTAAAACAGTTAACCACGGAGGGCAAATTTGCATCATTACTCCTGAAAGACTCATGAGATCAAACCATCAATTAGTGTCACAGGACTGACATTTTGTAAACCTTTATCAATTAAGGAAATACGCTTAGCAATTACTATTTAGTTTCTTACAATTTCTGCATCGCCCCCACAGCGCAATGTAGTCGGGTTTTTTATACAAAAGACGGGTAAATTTAGCGTGGCAATTCACTGCAACATATAAACCTCGTGAACAGTCATTGTGGGCTGTTAGCGAGTGTCTCATGTTCTGAGTAACTTCGTTGTTCGAAAGCCCAGATTCAAAAAGGGTTTGCAAATTTGATCATCTTTTAGGTATTCATTTCTGTCAGCATTTAAAATAGCATGTTTTCTGGATTCAAACACTCAGGCCGATCAATATTTACAATATACGTACAAGTTGAAGTTAAAAAATAAATAAAACCGCTGAAACTGTTTAAAGTGGATAACTACTGTACAATCCCGAAACATTTATATCAGTAGCTAGCATTCTGTCAGTACCGCTTTATACAAATTAATACTGTGTTACTTAGTTATACAGATCCTTGGCACTGTTGAAAATCATTTTACGCGCTGCTTTCCATTAGCTGCCTGCAGCGCATCAGCGTGGGTGAAATTTATTTTATTTTCAGACAGTAACAGCTCATGTACTTCCAGCAAAACTGATTACACCTCAGAGCACATACGCACAATATAAAGGGAAATGACTTTCCATCCCGTTTTTGTCTGATAAAACTGTTCTTCGTCTATTCCAGAATGATTTGGGATTGTGTGACGCCTGAACAAAACCCAGACATTGCTTCGAAAAGAGATCATTAAGATGATTCTGATACTGGTTTTCTGTTAAGACCATGACAAAAAAGCCATACAGTGAAAACAGGACTAAATAAGAGCTTTGTCTTTCCTTCTTAGAAGATTAACTACATGACTAATTAAAACGCAATGTTGCCTCGCCCCAGGGCAGACTCGCACAAACACTGGAAACCACGCTATGCGTTTGGTGCGGGAGGGGTAGGGGGGTAAAGATTAGTCTATTTTTTCTGATTAAAAGAGTACATTTCAAATCTAGGGATTATATCGCATACTGTAATCTTAGAGATTAGGCTGTTTAAACTGAATCAGAGAGATCATGCCATTCTAATGAATTTAACGTTGTGAAAATCGGCTTCCTTATAGTAATGGGATAAACGGTTATGTCAAATTGTTCTATCGTTGATTTAGTAGCTAGACATCTGATCTTGTGTTATGAAAGTTGTGACAACCGTTTAGAGAAAGTGTTTAGGATGCCAAAGATTTTGACAATCGCATACAATGCCTTTAATGCTTTAATTGCAATATTTGAAATTCTTAAAAATACTGACATCCGTAACTTTTTCACGATCATATTTTGGCAAAATACTGACCAACAATATTGAATTAAAAATAACTTAAGTGCAATTCGTATTTATCCTGTAAAATCACCAAACATTCTGGTTTATTATAAAGTAGCACGTTATTTAAACACTAGAAAAACTGGCGTCTGAGAAACGGAAAAAACAAAACAAACTGAAAGACAACTTCGTATAAATAAAACAAAGTCCCGGACACAAATCAACACAAAGTATTGGTAAAAAATAAATATTAACAAAAATATAAATACAGCAAGTAAATTATATGAAAATGAATACGAAATAAAATCTTAACTTTCTAATAACTTTTTTCAGTTACATTCTTAAGAACGTATATATTTAATAATTAAAACACAAATATGCAATTTTTTTATGAATTTAATATCTGGTTCAAGAAGATCTATTTTGGTCAATAAACATTTTGGATAAAAATGCTGCCATTAATTTAGCCATCTCCTCGTCTCGTTTCCTCTGTGTCTGAGTCTGTCTGTACCAGGTCTCGTATTCGGTATTGGGCAGACACTTGTCGAACCACACGTCGTAATGTCCATTGCTTAGCCAGCTTAACCAAACAGATGGCCTGGCGGCGTCTTCGCCGCCCAGGTAGTGCACCATGGTGGAGACGGTAGGACTCCCCACGCTGCCACCTGTTGTGAGATGAAAGTTAACATTCAGCATCTGACTCATGGCCATCAGCTCGGGGTAGCCGGCCCACGCGCCGTCCTGCGCCGCGTCAATGAGAAACTCTCCGACATCCCCCTCGATGATGGGTCCGAACTCCTCCAGGTGGTCGGCGATGTGGTGAACTGTATTCTCTCTGAGCTCCTTGTGCCGCGACTGGTCCCCATAAACCGCTTTGCATACCGCCCTGTACAAGCAGTTGCCGTCCGGTATTATGTGAAATCTGTATTTATTCATTTTTTTAAGGTACTTGTTTTGCTTTTCGACTTCAGCCAAATAATTTGCTAGTTTGTCACTGTCTGTGCTATTCTTTTGCTTGCCTGTGTTGACACACTCCTCTGTCTGTGTGTAATCTTCCTGCTGACTTGGACAGGGCGTAATTCTGATGTTCCTTGAGTCTGTGGCTTCGGCGGAGTCCGGGACCGACGTTGCGTAATTTGGATTGGCTTCATATTGATCGGTGTCGCAATGCGATGATAAATAAGGAATCCGTTCAGACGACGATTGTCTGAAAATGCGAATAGGGAGACGGCATTGCAGTCCATCAGGCAGGGAAATGGTAATCTCCACAGTCGAGGAGTAGCAGGGCTGTTCGTCGGGAGCGGTCTCGTAATTAGAAAAAGCCGGCATGTCTCCTGATGATCACGCCTGTTCGCTCTCCAGTAAAAGCGACGTTTCTTGGCGTGTGTTGTAGCGTTTCGTAAATTGTCGATTTGAGATACGAGGAATGAAAAGGAAAGTCTGCGGGATCCAGTGTAGCGTGTGTGCCCAGGACTGTCTTCTTGCATTTTAAAGGCTGCTATTTAAATAGACTCCGAACTCTCCAGATGATAACACCGGTTAAAAATACCCTCTTTCATCAGAGGAAGTGCATGCTGTGAAGTACACTTCTAGTAGGCTACATATCGGATTCGGATCCCTGTTGCACGCTGTACAATTATAGTCGTCGTACGTCAACAGTGAGGTTCCTTCCCGAATACAACTATTTTAATTCTCCTCTGATGCAGTGTTCTGGCAATCAGTATTCAAATGTCTTACCCGCTTAGTCCCAAAATATTTTAATAATCCCACACCCAAAAAACTAGCTGTCGCTTGGACCTTGCCCCAAGTTTAACTGCGCAGTCATAATGCTGGAATGCGCGAAATTCGTCTGGACGCAAATACACACTTTACTCCACAGTTGCCGCGGAGCCACACATGTAGTCTCAGGTTGCCAGTTTATTGATGCTCTAATTTCCACTTTGTTAGTGATGGAGGTTTAACATTGCCAAGTGTGGAAAACGTTTTTAATTATTTGCATAAAATGCAAAATGCGGTTTTCCCTTTTAGATTGTCGGGGTGGACGAACTTGATCGCCATACTTCACTTTCAGGAATTACTCAGGCCGCTGAAGTTACACAGAACACCAACAGAGGTCATTTAAAAATAATGCGTGTGCCGTGTACAATCAATCGGAGATTTGTTGTCATTGGTCAATATCACGGTAATAATTGTAAAAATAATTGTGTATCCTATTTTGTGATGATAAAACAAACAAATAAATAAATACATTTTATTTATCCTATTATGGCATAATCATATTCCCAGTTTCTCATTGAGTCATAACTAAACCAGCTCTGGGCAGTCTAGTGACAGATAAGAGTCCACAGAGCTCTCTGTAAGGCGTTATCCGGGATCCAGTCTAGTGCCAGAACCAAGCGCGGCTTGACCTTGCCACGAGGACACGGTAAAGTCGTGTCCTTGACAAGGAACTGAATTTGTTACCGAAAAAGGCTCGAAGTTCAAGGTCCAGTTCAAGGATGGAGTTTGACTTGAATTCCTATTGTGTTTTAAATATCAGTGTAAACCGAGTACTTGAATGTAGGTAATATACGTCGTGTTTTTAAAGCACACTTTCAGGCGACGATATAATTCACAGTAGTGGGTGAGGAAGCGTGCGGTTAACAGGTGCTCAAATTATGCCGTATTTTCTGCTCGAATCTTCTGGTACTAGTATTTAAGAGATTAGCCTTTTTGGAGAGGTAAAACACAATTTTCCACAGATGAACTAGAGGTTTTTTTTTAATAAATTGACGGATATTTTCAATTGAAATTAACAATAAGAAAACCCTCTAGATTCTAATAAATTGTCTTTAATGTTGTCGCTAAATATAAATGCTTAATTTACTAACTACATTAAAATATTCAGTTATACTGAGCAGCTGTTGCACCAGCAGGTAGGATTTATTTTTACTTGCGTGTGCGTGAGCGCGCAAGTGCATGTGCACACGTGCTTGTGTTTTCCTAATAGGAATACATTGTCATTACTCTATTTGTGTTCATACGATGTATGTCTCCATGTGTTGGCCACTCTGACCACAGTTTAAAGCAGTTTTTTTGGCCATAGATATAGGGTACACTACCAGTCCTAGCCCACTAAGCGCGGAGTGTTATTTTTTCAGGTACTAAGCAAAAAGTCAGAAATATTTCTTATTAATTGCATGGAATAACAACTGTTGCACTGAAGTGATGTTTCAATGTCACAGATTAAAAAAAAAAAGTTTGTAACATAAAACTAATTTGTTTTTTTATAATACTGTGAATTGAGTATATTGAGTGTTGTGTTAAGTGTATTGATTGTTGAATACTGTGCATTGAGTATACTGTATGTTGACTGGACTGCTGCGTGCCGGACCTTTGGATCAGTACCAGCTGGGACTGTCACCATGTACGCTGTCCTGTATGTCCTGTCACCATGTCCTCTTTTGACCAGGCCTCTTCAGACACCATGACAATACTGCTCCTTTAATTTCTTGTGCCATCCTGTTTAGTCAAGCATGTCATGACAACACCATGGCAACGCTCAACTACATGACACATCAAATGAGGCACACGTAATTCAGTCATAGGCTAAAGTTAGGTCAAATTTTATAGCATCTATCATGGTTATAGTTACTACAAAGCTATAATTAAGTTTCTCAGTTTCTCAAGCACTGATATTTAGAGCAAAAAATTGTCTAGAAAAGGCCTGTCATCTTACACAGAAAGATTTAATTGTAGCTTATAACTGATGTTGAGAATTGCATATTCTGTAATACTTACCCTTAACTGTAATGTTAGAGTCGCCGTGGGTGCTGGGTAGATGGTCAGCCTTGGACTCCATAGGGTTTTTTCCTACCCTGTGAAGTTTTTTGGTTCCTCTTTTCTGCTATGATCTCTCTTTAACTGTATTTGTTTGTTTGTTTTTTTTTACTGTTCTATATGTTGGTTGGTGGTTTGTAGCGACGCTTGTAAAAAGCACCATATAAATAACTGAATTAAAATGAATGGAATTCTGCTAATTTTAAGAATCATGTGTGAAGGCAGGATTTATTGTAAGATAAATATAACTAAAAATAGATAATAGAAATAGAACCAATATAGAAATAGAAAATAGAACCAGTCCTTTTTCCATGTTCAGAATGAACATAATGCTTAAACATTCCTTCTCACATTACTTATAATACATACAAAAATGTTAAAATCCCTCCACAAGCCAGCTGAATCTCTAAAAGTGTAGATGAATGGATCAACAGATTTATTTGTTAATTGATTTACTTGTTTGATTAATTTTGCTGGACAAATGATACCCCCATTCTGACTCCACTACAGAACAGTGCATCTTGGGGAAACAAAGTGTTCTAGGAATATTTTATGGGCTTCTGTGTCTCATACGTAAGACAAATTCCATCTATATTCACAGAAAGGCTGTGATCTGTGCTGACATTTGATCCTTTATGGCACTATAGACTCTAACAGCGACATTCCTGTCAAAGCACAGCTGTTTTGTCCCCTTGCCTCTATGAATTGCCAGTGCCTCCTTGGTAGCTGGTCCACTGCAGCTGGTCACTTTAAGGAGAGCAAGGTCATGGTGTTCTCTCAAGGTTAAAGGGTTTAATCCATCATATAAGAGTGACTGGTGGTGGCAGTTTCCCATGTTGCCAATGAAGTCTCCCTAATGGGAGCTGGACCATGTCTGTCTGTCTGTGTGTGCCACAGAAAATAATGCAGATTCTGTTGTGTCTTGTTGTATTAAAGGTACAATAGCAATGCCCTAACATGAAGCTGATTTGATTGAAGAGCATGAGCATTTTTGAGTTTTAGGGTTTAAACTTTCAGTGGCGCACTTAATAAATGTTAAAATATCATGATCTGACCTATGTTTAAATTGTGTTGGATTTCCTAACTGCCATATCGTGTGTGTGTGTGTGTTTTAACTGTGTGGTTTTTCATTGTGTTTCACTGCAGAATAAAAGATGATGAACATTATACA
>JABJVR010000065.1:4226132-4236132 GCA_025773905.1 Chitala chitala
GTGCTTGCGTGTGTTTGTGTCTGTGTGTGTGTGTGTGTGTGTGTGTGTGTGTGAGTGCTTGTGTGTGTGTGTGTGTGTGTGTGTGTGTGTGTGTGTGTGTGTGCATGTGTGTATGTGTAAGTAATCAAGCAGAGATGACCCAGCCAGCTGATCAGTCTGTGCAGGAAGACATTAGGCTGCTGATGCAGATAGCAGCTCAGCTGCACCCCCTCCATCGCTGGTGTATTGATTCTGACTGGGAGCAGGATAAAGCAGGATAAAGCTAACCTGGAGCCCAGAGTCAACAGGGGAAGTCATTTGTCAGAATTATTGTCTCAGTGCCTCCTCCTTTGAAGTCTGGGCCAAACTGTCATCATCATAAACAATCAGTATTTTTGCAGTTTTTGCTTTTTAGACAAATGGTTTAAATGAGTTTGATTAAGTTAATCTCAACAGGATGTCATGATAGTGAAGTGACCACATGTGTATGTGCACACACACATATGCATGCATGTATATGTGTGTGTGTGTGTGAGATGTAACCCCTCCCTCCACAGTTCATTGCATTAGGTGTGTGTGTGTCTCTGGGTCCTTACTGTCAGCACGCTGACCACACATATGCCAGCCCTTGTGTTGAGCAGCGTTTATTCACAGCTGACTCAACACATCCATGGGCTGAAGAGGCTGTGTTAGTGAGGGCAGGTGTAGCTTGCATGGGGTGGAAGTGGTGAAGGTCCCCATTAGGGTGGAGATCATCTTGGATCAGACTAGAGGGACACATATCCGACTGCTGCACCCAGTACTATAAGGTAGAACAGTGTGAACACCCCACCCCCTGTTGTACCCCCCTCCGGATTACCGATTGTCAGGACTAGTGTAGGATGTGTTTTATACTCATCACTTTATAAAAAGTGTTATATTTCTGTTCAGGTGAAGCAAGTCGAACCTTCACAACATGGAGTTAAACAAAGCGATGAGGGAAACAGTCCTGACTGTCACCAGCAGCACCTGAAATTGTAAGACGTTTTGAAAGCATTAATCTTCTTTATAAGCGAAAATGTTTTGAAGACAAACGTGTGAAAGAAGATGCTGATGAATACAGGGTGTAACCCTGATCAGGACAGAAAAACAGTAAAGGATTTAAAAACAAACAAATATGTAGAGTACATGCGTGGAATAATTGAATATTTTTCCATCATTAAGGCATGTGGTCCAGCTGCCCGCACTGTTGTTTCCTGTGTGGTCAGGCCACATGCCATCAGAGGCTCCAGAAGGACCAGCTGTGGGGGGGTTGCCCCCAGGTACACAAAGCTCCCCGGACCAACGTCCGAGTGCCCGCCCCTCTACATCTCCATTAGAAACGCAAGCACAAAGATGTGTCCACAGCCACTCCCACTCCATTGATGGCCTCCTGACCTCCGCGGACGGGCTGATGTCCGAGCCGACCCTTTCTTCATAGCCGCGTGACCGCTGGGCCCTAAATCAGCTAACAACAGAGGCAAGAGAAAGATGTCCACGTCCCGATTGGACATGCCAGGAAAACAGGGCCTAACCAAACTCAGAAGTGCTTTTTAAAGAACGGCTATTGTGAAGAGTGGGTTGATGTAACATAAGGTTCTCCATTTAAATCATGTTTAAGGGCTGCTCCAAAGAGCCTTTCATCCTTCTGGCCCTCATCAGCATCACACCAACATGTCCATAAAAAGGTCAAGGCTGACCATCAGGAGGTCACAGCAATACTGAGACAATGTTCTGCAACATTTGCCTCATTTTGGTAAGACATTTCCCAACCCACCAGTGAAAGAATTTACCTAAAAGTCTCCAAAAATTGTTCACTCTTTTTGTGTGTTTGTTTGTTTTGCATGAATGTGTTTGTTTGATTTGTGGGAATGTATTTGTTTGTTTTGTGTGAATGGGTGTTTGTTCCCTGTGAATGTGTTTGTTTTGTGTGAATGAGTGTTTCAGTTGTGAAAATGTGTAATTCCTTGTTTTGTCTGAATGTTTCCGTTTTGAGTGAATGTGTTTGCTTTCTGTGAATGTGTTTGTTTTGTATGGAAAATACAATGCCTCATGCTTATG
This sequence comes from Chitala chitala, assembly GCA_025773905.1. Classification (NCBI taxonomy): domain Eukaryota; kingdom Metazoa; phylum Chordata; class Actinopteri; order Osteoglossiformes; family Notopteridae; genus Chitala; species Chitala chitala. The sequence goes on from JABJVR010000065.1 coordinate 4,228,191, forward strand.
TTGTGCATTCACAATGAGGAAGCAATTATGTTCAGAGTTATTTAATGTTTAATGTAGCACATGATTGATTTACAATCCACATTACAGGGAACTAGAAAATATGCATTCTGTAAAGATCCGTATTGTTGTGTTTTTTCCTGTTAAAATATGATTATTGTTTTTCCTTACATGTTTGTTAATCCATGCCAGTGTGTTGCTACAGGTGTTTATGACAATCTGTTGGATTGGTTGTAGTACAGGAAATACTGTTGAGTTGGAACTGTGTTGGATTCTCAGGAGAAACAGTGTCCCACTTCAACAGATGGCACAATGACACAATGAGGTGGGATTAAGCTGACAGCCTGACTCTATCATCGCCCTCTCAATACCTGCCTCAGATTCACTCAGAAATTGCTCCATGCTCTCTCAGTAATCAGTCATCACTTTCTCAGTAAAAGCTCCAAGCTCTCTCATTGTTCAACATCAATTCTGTTCCAGTCTGTAGTCAGTGTACACACTGTTTCTGCTGGTGTTTAACATAGATACTGTGTTGTGTACTATAGTCAGAATACAGTAAAACTGGTTTGTGGATGTTTTTACCAAAACAAGACAGAAAACAGATTAGGAGCAACATGCTCAGTCCTCATGGTGTCAGGCTGATTTTGCCTAACTGCTACAGGAAAGAGCAAAGTGATATCAGTTGAGTTCTAACCACCGAAATCAAACTAGAGTTAGTGGCTGCGTATGTTTTAGACCAGTCTTCATTTTAGACATTTTAATCACCTACGTGGAACAGAACTATGCACATTAATGGTTACTGCATATTAACACCTGAGTTATGTGCCATTAAAAAATGCTGTCTGAAGTATAGAAGCAATGTTCATTGGTCTATATCAGTGTTTCTAATTGTATGGCTTGTGTTGTATTTCACGTTCAGTTCACCTCTTGATTTTCCACACCCAGTGCAGTATATCTTAACATATTTTCCTGAGGATCATTTTCTATACATATACCATAAATTACATGTCAAGCCTTTGTTTCTCAGTAGCTCACAAAGTACACAGAGAACCAGTCGCTGAAGATTCTCCGGTGAACGTGTGAGCAGATCTTTTCATATAACACCAAAGTGTGTTCTGGTACGGGGGGTGATAGTCTTGGGGGGGAACCTCAGTCATTACCTCCAGCCAACGTGTGGCCTCCCACCTGGGCTCAGTGTGAGTAAATGACCCAGGCGCAAGATCCTCTCCCTGCATTTCCATGACACAAGTGCTCAGAGCAATCCGAGATCAGACATTAACAGGTGCAGGACCTTTAAGCTCCGTCTCTGCTCTGAATAGTTGTTTCCTTATGAATATTCATAAGTATTGGCTTGTGTGTTTTCTTCTCCACCCCCCCCCCCCCACACACACACACTCCATTGTGTTCACATAAGTAATCTGTCTCAGATCACAGTATTCAAACTGAAGTAGGGACTGAAAACACAGGAAGTTGATGTTTAAAGAAATAATTAGCTTTAAGATTATTTATTTATTTACTTGTTTATTTGCACAATGAAGCCTTATAGCCACGGTTGAGTATGAATCAGCAGTGATGAATGCCCTTGAAAATGAAAAATCATAACTGAGCTCTGAAGCCATATTAATTAATTCTCAATGAAGGATGTATAACACTTAGAGCCCATATGTTGTGTAAGTGTTTAGAACACACACACGGGCGCGCAGGCACACACACAGAAATGTCAGGGAGGTACATGGATGTTTATTTTCATCATATAGGGAATGCACATGTAGGGGGTTAGCACTGCTGCCTCACACTTCAAGAGCTGGAGGATCAAACCCTGCATTGGCTCCGCATGGAAGAAGTTTCTATGTTCTCCTTGTACTAGTTGGGTGCACTGGTGTCCTCCCCCATGCGGCATGCATTGTAGGCTGAATGGTGTTTTCAGATTGCCCATTCTGTGTGTGTGTGTGTGTGTGTGTGTATGTGTGTGTGTATGTGTGTGTGACAGATTTTACTCTGCAATGGGTTGGTGTCCCATTCACGAGGTCTTCTGACTTGTGCTCTAAGATACCTGGGATAGGTACCTGGGTTAGTCTCCAGGCCCCACCCCAACAACTCTGTATGGAAAAAGCATAGATGGAAGGGTTAGAATCCCTGGACCACCGAGTGATGTTTATGGAGGACCATTCTCAGAGATTGAGAGCCCTGAGCTCCTATGAGGAAACCCCGCTCCGTAACCCATATTAGACCCTGTTTATATGCAGCAGACTTTGACATGGTACCAAACTCAAACTTACTGAAGTTCAGCACTCAACCCCATTTTCATGTCTGCAATAACTTTGTTTTTACATTTCTATGCCTGATTCAGGTGGCTCCATCCACAGTCATTCACATACATTGCGTAACCCAGTCCTCTCACGTGTGTTCCGTCACATCACACGGTCATACCAGCAAAGACGCTACATACACAGGACACTCCCAATAGACTCGATGCTTAGTCAGTCACATAGACTGTCATTTCTAATCCTATCTCCTAACAAGATTATATATATCTTTATATCTGTCTTTTCTAATTTGCTCAGCCTTAGCTTTCAGTACCCAGGTTTCAACATCATAGACCATACATTACATAATAAAACAGTTTTCCCTTCTTTTTCAGATATGTTATTTTTGACTTAATCAGTGAAATTTGATCCCTACATTTCTTCCACCCTATTCTAGATGTAACTGCTAGATCTGCATCTCCTATTGAAGTTGTCTAGAAATTGCTAATGTGTTTAGTCTCCACACCATCACCAATGCATCCATTTTTCACATTTCCTACATCTGATGGAGTTTCTACATACTCCTCTGCCACCCTACCTCCATAATTTAGGTTTTCCCTTCATTAATTTTAACTCCATATCAGCCATCCTATCCTGTAACCTACAAGTCTTCTCCCTGAGTTCATCTACTCTTGGAGTTTTGGAGTACGACCCCAGCTTCTGCTCCTTCACACATAGCCATAACCGTGGATACCAGCCACTCCTAACGACTCATCCTAAGCATCTCATCGATCATCTTTTCTCACTTCCCAAGGGATTCAATTTGTGCCTCATTGGCCATCATGAGTTTGGGTAAATGGTAAACGTTGATATCAGGAAGGGCATCTGGTTAAAATAATCTGCTCCATCCCCTTTCTTTTTATATTTGAAATTAATTTATGTGAATTAACAGTCACTTGAATGACAGACAACAAAAATAATCCCTTTTAAAATCTCTACTAATATAAAGAGCAAATGGCAAAGAAGTCAGATAATAGTTTAGTATGTTCGTTTAGTTTTTCTGTGGAAAAGTAAACAACTACACACACAGTAAACACCTTTTTATAGTAGTCCATTAATCCTACAGGGATTTTTCACACATACAGGAATTGTGGAATCTTCACACATGGAGGGCGTTCATCCAGATTTTGTATTTTGTAACAAATAAATCACAGATAGGACACAAAACTAATTTTGTTAAACAGCTGAATATTATGGCTTTGCAGAACAGACCTAAAACAAATCAAATGCAATTCTTTTGTGTATTGGTATGTTTTTTTTTGTATCAAACAAAGGGAATTCCATATTTTTTGCCAGGGGCTGTATTGTCACTGGTGAACTGAACTGTTTTTATGAATGGCCATCCTGCCAATAAGGATATTGTGCACTATGCAATATACTAATTGCACTGAATAATCTTTCATTCCTGATTGTGTGCTTGTTCATTTAATCTACTTGTTTTAAAACAATTAACACAGCATTACACATCAAGTGTAAAACACGTTCTCCCGAAAAACAAAGAAGGGGTTTTCAGATTAATTTCTAGATACATAAATGCAAAATTACAGACAGTTGTTTTAGCTAAACTTCCGTTAATCTCCCTGTTTACCGTCTATTGACTTTTTGATAATTAGGAACGTCACTAATGAGTTTAAAGGGTACGTCTTGGATAGGTGACTGAGCGTCTTAATTTCTTGTGTCAATATGGAAGCTGCCAGACAAATTATCTGATGCACAGAAGCTAACAAATTAATCTGCTAGTCTTGCTCTGTTGTCCCACTGATGTTGCCAAACAATCCAATAATCAATGAACAAATTTATGACTTTTTTCACTTCCCCTTCAGCCAGGTCTAAATAAACAAAGTTAATGTGTCTGCACTTAAACCTAGTAGCAGTAACCATTTTGGGTTGGTTTGCAGGTTTATTAAGGGCAGGTTTGGAGCGAGGTGTTAGCATGTAGACAGACCCCTTGTTACCTTGCTGGGCTAAAGTGAGAGGTGTACATCCCTTTACTATATGGATATTTGTTTAAAGGGTGGCATGGAGAGAATGACTTTTAAAATATCAGGTTGACCCTCACCATTCAAGCTCCAACTATGGGAATTTGGCAGATAAACTGGCATTGATAGCGGAACCAGATCTGACAAGGCACTTACTCCCAACATCTGACATTGGAAAAAGTCTGATAATATTTGTCAGATATCCAGTTATGCTCATCCATCTAAAAGGCATTGATATGCAAAGAGTCTTGAATGACTTTCTGTTTCCAAATTAGGATCTGTTTAACAAAGAACGTTATGCCAAAAAAATTCTAAGTGGTGACCTCATTATATAAACATCACAGAAACAGAACACAAGCCAGCGGGGTGTGAGCTCTCCTGTCTTTTATTAAAGCATGTGTTCATAACTTAATCTTTATTGGCATTATATTTACAGTGTCATTAAATGTAATGCAGCATCCTTCATAGCAGCAACAAAGGCAGAGAAGAAAAATTTTTGTTCTATTAACCAAAAAAAAGCACACAGCGGTCACATTCACCCCTTAACTTAAATTTTTTTTTGTTTCATTCACAAGAATGTGTTTCAGAATTTAAAACACTAATAAAACAGTGATTTTTAAAGCACGGGTATTTGGTGCTTCTTACAGAAGAAGCATTTCCCCTCTGTCTTTGTCCTGTGGCGAGCCTGTGCGTAAACACAAAGTAAACCGCAAAACAAAGCAGCACAGAGAGAGCGAGAGAGACCGCTGGAACGTACAACCATAATAAATCGTGTTCGTACCTTTTTTGTGTGTGTGAGTGAGTCCGTCTGGCCTGTATACAGCCACTACAGAGGTACGTGAAAGAGGCGTATACAAGCTCAAACCCACCGCATTAAACTAAAAAAAAAGAAGGACTATCTTTATTCATGGTAACTTATCAGTCTCAATTAATCAAAGGTAACAATGGGAATTGTGATGTGTTTCGTTGACCTGAATGCTCGGGGTCATTGACGGGCCAACACCGTGCATGCAGCGTTCTTTTGTCCGGAGCGGTCACTTTGCTCTGTTTTGGTTACATTCGTTTGTTTTTAAGCGTAAAACATTTACAGCAAGGTGGGAGGGGCCGGGGAGGGAGAGACTGAAGCCCCGCGTCCCAATAAGCACAATGGCCTTTCAGTGTCGTCCTCAAAGCGTCCCAATGCTGAAACCAAAGCCATCCCCTCCTTTCCAGATAGGCATGTCCGCTATGTGAATGGCATTGTGCTCCCTGGAATCTGAAAAGGGGTAACCGCTGGTCTGATTCGGTTATACGGTTTGGTTAAGTTCCCCCTCCCACCGCCTTGGGGTCTATGGAGGGTGCGTGACCTGTTTAGAATCACCCAGGGAAATGTCATGTCGCCCCTCCCTCGGGGGAGTAGCCACATTCATTTGATTGGTATAAAAAATGATTGGGGATGGTTAAATCACCGCCTTTCCATTGCAGTTTATGGCACTTAGCAGAAATGCGCGTTGTGATGAAGCAGACGAAAGAGCACGTAATCTATACCTGAGGCAAGCTGAGGTGTTCGAATGTGGGCCACCGTTTCTGATTAACTGTTCAATTTTTAAATTTAATATATGCAGCATTCCAATCTTGGTATTTTTTAAGTACGTCAATCAGTATACAGAGTATATATAAAGTACACAAGTGTGACTTATAAGCAACAGTAAAAAAAACATAAGCAAAAGTTAATTAAGAAATGTAGCATCTAGCCATGTTCTACATTAACTGTTGCTCTTACTCTGCAACTTAGTAGATAAAGTTTCGACTGACGTAAGAAAATGTGATCAGTGTACAGGTTATTCTTCATTGTCTGAGGATGAGGAGGCAAAGGAAGATCATATGAAACTAATTTCTGCTTTTATTTCTCCTGTAAGCATCGACTGGCTCTGCACATCCCAGCTCGACCTAAGAAAGCAAAAGTCATGTGACCTTAGTCTGCACAGGACACAAAGTATCCCAATTCAAAGACATGCTTCTCTTGCTTATGGAGAAGCTGTCATGAAAATCAAATCAGTTAACAAATGTATGTTTGTTTGTAATTACTGTCAGAAAAACTCTCAAAATCAAGGTCAAATTAAACACTTAGACCATAGTGCCTGGATTTTATCACCCATTATGGACCTCAGCAGACATTCTGCAGTGATCATTTACACCTGATACTAAAGGGAAAACAGTGACTTTCTAGCATTTCATTTTGTTTGTCCGAGAAAACACTGCGAGAATGATTAAGATCTCAGTGCATCATTTGAAGGCGGAAAGACAAACAAAAGAGCGGCAGAATTTACTGCAGAACGCGGCAGAGCATCTGATGGAACCTCAATGAGATAAGGACGCCTGAATGAAGGCGCCGACTCCGAGCGCATTGTGGGAACATCACAAGCCGTCGCCTCATTCCCAAGCAGCGGAACGTTCCAGAATTTTATTTAGTTCCGTGGCCCGCCTCGTGCAACACAAAACAGAGGAATGCAAGCCTTTGGAGGTGCTCTCAATGCCTCTGCAACCATGGCTTCAATGAGTGTTTATGTGTCAATTCATGTGGGCTGTTACTGTTTGCCCCAGTGCAATATGGTGGCAGTGGTGGGGTGGGGAGAAAGGGGGATATTATGCTCTGCCAATGAACTCAAGCACACAGTCATATGGCTTCTCCTGCTCCAGACAGTAAAGACTACAAGTGCCCTACACATAATTACATTTCCTCCTCTGTGAGGGGCTTTGCTGAGACACTTTCTCCCCCCCCCCCCAACACACACAGGTCAGTAGGGTATATGCAATTTCTGTGGAAATCTGTGAGCAAATGCTTTAAAAGTCGTTGAAGGGTACACATTCTACAACAAAAATCATTGCATATTGATGGTAAACTGTCTACACTGGTTTATACAAAGCCAACGTGCCTACATGTGACTTGAACCTTGTGACCCTTTCTGACAAGCTTATAATCAATTATCAATTTCAAATCAAACATCTGTCAATTATAAATAATTTTCATCAGGGGAAAATGTGCACATTTTATGTGCATGGTGAGTTCAATAGACATAATGTGATTGTGCCTTAATTTAGTCTTTTTTTCTCTTGTCTAGATTATTGTTCAAATATCTGGCTAATTTTACATTCTGCCCCAGTGCTGAGTGAGAGAGTGGTTTCCAGACAGTCCTGTTGTCATGGAAACTTACCTCAGGTGTCACATAAACGTCATTACTTTCAAATTTCATTGAAGCCAGAAAGGTAGTTGGGAAATGGGGTGGTGTGACTTGCAACTTAGTTTGTAGAACAACATAAAAAGGATTTTTTTAAACTGCAGAAATTAATTGGTTTCATTGCCTGCCAGATCAATAGGAGTAGCTGGTGTGCTGGATTCCTGTGGAGTTTCAGCATGGAGGGTTAATCATAGTGAGCTCCGGGCATGGTCCCAGCCCTGGCTTCCAGCCACTCAGACCAATCACCCCAACATATAGCCAGACCATGCAGAATCACTCTCTGTCTGTGCCTTTTCTGTGCCCGTCTGGCCCGCGTTCAGCTCCACGCGCGCGCTCCGGCAGCGCAGCCGCTTCTCTGCAACGCTGACTAACGAAGTTGGGTGCGAGCCCACCCTTACTCCACCGCTTATTCCTCTCTTAAACACCGCCTCGAATTTTTAAT
>JABJVR010000065.1:4241132-4243898 GCA_025773905.1 Chitala chitala
TACAAGTAAATTGTTTTTAATATGTTGTAACATGCTTATTTCCTTACTAATACTGCCACCACCACCATTATTATTAATTTATATTTGTACTTATGTAATTGCAGCAATTTCTTCTATATTAACGCTAAACGTTATTATAGTATTTTAGTTGAGTTTAAAGAAATGTGCCACAAATATCTGAAGAATGTTTGATATTTAATTGACTCGGGGACAGTGATATATTAATTTCACTGTAGATCTAAAACTCGTAATTCGCGATGATTTGCCAAATCAAGGGAAACATTTGTTACGTTAATTTTCAAAATACTTAAAGTCAAATTTTAGAAAAAACATTTACAAATAAAAATGTTAAAACCTTTTAAAATTCGCACTTTTCCGATCCTCTGAACGTAGCCAGTTTATTTTTCTACTAAAATATCGAGCAGCCTGAACTGCAAACTGAAAGATTTTTTTTCTCCGCAGAAGTGCACGGTGATTAGAAGCTGGCTGAATAGTTGTCATTCACGGCTGCCCACACGCGGCTGTTTTCAATGCCCCCGCAAGGCGCTTAGGGGCCGTAAACTGGCCCCGCGCGCCAAGCGTTTCGCTCTGTGTGCAACAGGTATCTCAGGAGCTTTAACAGTTCTGAGCCGAATGCTAGCCTGGTGAAGAGCCGAGATCCCGTATTGAGACGGGTCTTGGCAGAGCAGGGGAAAAAAAGTTTAACAGTGTACGAAAAACGAATAAAACCTGTCAGACATTAAATGGTGCACTTTAAACACTTGCCAAGCGCAAGCGCCATAGTGACAAGATAGAGACCCAGGCGTTTCACTTCGTAAGCCTTTTCCTTCCGCTTGATTGGTACCACACCAAAGGATGTTATGGGGCATTGTGTCTTAAGCGCACAAAAACCCACCGCTCAGCTCTACTCAATAGCCGTAGGTCCCAATAAACAATGATAGCAGTTTGTTTTATTGTACTCTGCCACCAAATCAAATGGAAATGTTGCCCCTACAAAACAGACGAAGCCACTACAAGACTTCAAAGATCCTTTATTGAGTTAAAGTCTGACTTTCTAACATTTGACTTTACAATGAATGTAATCAGATTACATGGTTTCTTGTGTCGTGTCCACTATGTGGATCGCTTAGCTCTTAATGAGGTGCTAATGTATGACGAAAGTAAACCACTTCGTTTACCCGCGATTTTTTTCGAAAAAGGTTTAATGCTGTACACAAACATTTCGTAACATTCTTGAGAGAATCGCATTAAAAATAAAGTTTTCTATAATCTATTTGAATTAGATTTCAATAATGACAAAAGCACAACAGTTAAATACCAGCAATAATAATAATAATAATAATAATAATAATAGAAGAGCTGCTATTGGGTTTGAAAATGTCAGTTATTCAGTTATTATTATATCATAACCAATGATTACTTAAATCTTGGACAAACATAACGATACCTTCATCATCTTCTGGTTCTCATCCGCTCTTAAGATTTGCCACGCATCCACTGGTTTTCTGGTGGGCATGTGAGCACGTGTGTTCGGGCATCTGGTCTCGCGGAGGCTGCCCCTTAATAGCCGCGCGATCTGACGTAGTAACAGAATGAGGAGCGCGAGGCGAAAAGTCGCTACCACGGGAAAATCTGGTCCAGCAGCACCTGCACACTAGCTGTTCCTATGTCATACAACAAACGTACGACAGCACTCGTTTAATCAAACTTCAGATGACAAATACTGACATGTCGCTTTTTAATTGTTGTTACAGTGCGTGAAGTTTCTTAAAAATTTGCGCAGGTTTAAAATTTAATTAGTAGGTCATCGTGGTTTTATTATTATTTGAACCCAATCTGAGCTTCAGCGTTTTACCAAATGCACTCAATTACATTCATGCTGTCATATAAAATTAAATAAATAAATTATATATATATATATTAGTAAGATACTAAAACTGAACATCAGTATTGATGACGTGATCCATTTAAGACCGTCGTTTTCAAACGATTACTCAATACCAAAAAATTCATGACCGTTGAAATGAATTCTACCAGAGAAGAAATTAAATGCCAGCTAATGAAAAGATATGTTTAATTGCCTTCTATACCGTGATTTAAAAACAGAATAATTAATGTGAATGCTCTTTTCAGAATATAGAAAGCAGGTTTGACAGGCCTGTGCATTCGATGTCAAATTTATAATTCATTGTTCAAAAGCAGAATTTTTCCTTATCCTATTCCAAACGGAAAAGGATTTTTAAAATTTCACAGATTTGCACCTGACATTTAGCACCGTTGACACATCAGGTGGTCTGTGCCAACAAGGGCCAAAAAACATGATTTCTATTAGATATTCCTACAGCTTATAGGCTACATAAAACTAACACTGAAACTGGTGCAGACACTGTGGCAGTAAAACTGGCGTCTTGCAACGATGTCACATGAATTTAAAACATAATAATGAGAACAAGTGGTTACAACGTATAATTTTTATTCATAAAAAAGCAAGAAAAATAAATTATTTCACATTCTGTCATTTCATTATAAATACTTTTGCATATAACAATTAAGTTAAACGATATATTACTTAGTAATTAAAGCAGTTAAATACCCATATAATTAACATTTGATTATGTCACACGCAATGATTGCCATTTTCTGCATGCAGTCTCGAGGGTTTAAAAATATAAATATGTGCGTGTGTATATATATATATATATATATATATATATATATATATATAGCACAAACATTCTGATCATTCAGAAATTTATAAAACAGTAG